>RQTK01000666.1:188903-235917 GCA_003991915.1 Elysia chlorotica | reverse complement strand
TCTATCTATCTATCTATCTATCTATCTATCTATCTATCTATCTATCTATCTATCTATCTATCTATCTATCTATCTATCTATCTACCTATCTACCTATCTATCTATCTATCTATCTATCAATCAATCTTTCTATCTATCTATCTGGGGTGGGGGGCGGCGTGGTAGCCCTGATGTAGAACATCGGCTCCCGCCAAAGAAGGTCCGTGGTTCGGCGAGACAGGAGTTATGGTATCCCAACCATGACTTGTGTGTGACAGCAAATAAAATTGCTAGACGTAAGTCTTGGGGTCCGTCCACAACATAGCCTATATGGTGTTGACTTTGGACATTAAACCAACTCAACTACAACTCTCTCTCTTTCTTCAACCCCCACCCGCTCTCTCTCTCTCTTTCTCTCTTTCTCTCTTTTCCTCTTTAGGACTACTGCAGCTCTACTATTTTCAGCTCTTGTCGGCCCAGTGAAAAAGGGTCAAAAAAGAAAGGTAAGCCACTTAGATTATGAGTCGAACTTGTATAATATTTAATGAGCCAGACTAAAAGCTTGACAGAAATTTTTTTTTTACATTTTACAATTATTAGACAAAAATGTTTTAGTGCACAGCATTGCTTCCTTAAATCTACAAATATCTCATTCTTGTCTACACAGCTTCCCTTGTGACTCCGAAACGAATACGTTGAGCGCTATACTTTTAAAAAAAACTTTCTTTTTAACACAGTCTTAAACTACCTCGATTTAGAACAGGAAACTATTCACATAAACAAAGGAAAAGATAAACCTTGCACGAGCTGGCAGCAACAGTATTAGGGCTGCAAGTACAATGTTGTCGAAGGCCTACGGCTGGTCTTAGTATGTAAGAATAAAAAGGCTTACGAGGAGTTGTAAGCTACCACGACGTTATACAAACAACCCTAGGCTGTAACCGCAGGACAAGAACGTACCCAGCACGAGCAGAGTGGGCGGGTCCACAACACTGGGCGACAGCTGGGCGGTGCTGATGGCGACAGTGGGGCCCGCGGTGCAGCCGGAGGTGGTGCACGCAGACACGTAGAAGTTGTAGGCGGTGTATACCTGCAGACAGACATTGCTTTATTTCATCATTCAATAGGTACTTAAGTATAAACATTACATTATCTTTCTTTAGTGCATAGGAAAAGAAAAAATAAGAGACAATGTGAAAGCAAAAGATGTGGTTTTGCGTTGTTGTTGTTTTTCTTTTATATTTTGGGCATTATTTTTTCATGCGAGGGTAGAACTGCTCAGCCACACTCGTCGCTGCTCTCAACATGACTGATGAGAACAAGATTTTCAAGGGCCCCAGACCATAGTCACCACCAACGTATCTTTAAGTCATACTTGGGAAAGTTTTGAGCTTATTAGCATAAGGCCAGAGAATATCCAAATCGAAATAGAAGAAAACACAAAATGGAGAAAGCCCGTAAGGAAACCCCCATTTGAAACAAAAGAAGATTCTAATAAGGTAACGAGCCCGTAGAATGAAATTCGTAAGCGTTCGACACCCGTAATTGAGGAGAGCACACTACTTTAGGAGAGGGAAAAGTAATAAGAGGAGATTTCATGACAGATTCTCAAAAGATTTGTTCGAACTGGTGTCCCGGGGAACGAAGGATGGTCCCCATGCGTCCATTGCGTCAGACTCATGGTAAGTCCTAGGCTCTTGTAAGAGAATACTCTGTCTAGGGTTTCACATCTGAGATTAAACAGTGCAGTCCTATAACTCAGTCAATAACACACCAAGATGAAATTCAAACCCCGCTGCGGCAAATCCACTGAGATTGGCCAAAGCAGTTGGCGGCAAGTACATCGCATCACAGCTAAAACCAATGGTAAGGATTTTTGTATGGTCTTGACGACTGGGGCAATGAAGCAATTCTTCCGAGATAGGGTAATAATCCTTTTGTAATCAGTAATACCAAAAGAGCGACCACCTCTTAACAGCCAGTCATTGTAGTTGAATGAATCGTCCCGCGTGACAGAAAGAATTGCATGGTAATATGTTTGTAAAATAAATTTGAGAACATCATACTTCAACCTTAAAAAGAATAAACACCTCACCTGCAGCTCTGTGACATTGTAGTTGAGCCTCCCTCCAGCGTAGACCTCCTTCCCATCCTGGTACAGAAAGAAGCCTGTGATTGGACCATTTGGTTTGCCGGGCAGCTCCCAATTTACAACAAGGTAGGTCGGTCCTCTTTCGGCTGTCGGCGCTGGAACATCCTCGGGAGCTGTGGTTGTCATTTACAAAAACGTTGAAGTTCAGGAAAGTAAAAGTTAAAACGTCTTTGCAGATGGCATAAGAAATGTTCAACCTCAATCCAAGTCTGTTTAGTTTATAAGTTAAATGTGGTTGTGGCGTCAACCTGCTGTGTCTTCTCACCTTCTATTGGGGTCTTTATCTCCACTACATCCTCACTCTCAGTGACAATGTTGCCTAATTCTTATCTTTTACTGGAGCCCTTATCTGCACATTCGCCATACTCTAAACGACACCATTTATTCACACCTTCTATTCGGGTATTTATCTCTACTCCCGCCTCACTCTAAAGGACACTGTTACTTTTCACCTTGTACTGGGTTCTTTATCTCAACCCCCCTCCTCACTCTCAGTGACATTGTTACTTCTCACCTTCACCTTCTATTGGTGTCTTTATATATAACACCCCCCCACCCCCCACCTTTCCTCACTCTCAGTGACACTGTTACTTCTCACCTTCTATTGGGGTCTTTATCTCTACTCCATCCTGACTCTCAGTGCACCCTCCTGGTGTACATGCCTTGACCTTCACCAGGTAGTTTGTGTCTGGCACCACACCTGTCATATTTACTACACACGGCAAACACAGCCACACAGAAGAGATACGAGGAATTAAAACTTGAGAAAACATTTTCTGTTAATGTCTATACATGTAATTATATTCTGCGTAAAAAATTGGGGTTCAAAATAATTTCATAAAACATACGAATTTCAACCAAACAAGGAATGTTTTACTCTAAAAAGAATAGATAAAATCGTTTAATTCTATTCTATACCTCTATAAAGATGTTGTGGCTAGATAGAAAAGAAAAGGAGCTTTAAATAATTTATTATAAAAATTACCTTACATTTTGATTAAGAAATTGGGGTTCAAAATAATTTCATAAAACATACGAATTTCAACCAAACAAGGAATGTTTTACTCTAAAAAGAATAGATAAAATCGTTTAATTCTATTCTATACCTCTATAAAGATGTTGTGGCTAGATAGAAAAGAAAAGGAGCTTTAAATAATTTATTATAAAAATTACCACAACTTAAAAAAAATTCTGTTTATATGAATTACGCCGTTACCACCTTACAAGTCTATAGGATCGACGAATTCGAGGCTAATTTGAAATTAAAGTTCGCAATTTAGTTATTTATAAACTTTCAATAGCATTTTTTGAATTTCTTAAGTAAGACGAAGAAAGTAGCACATATTTTCTTATGTCAATTTCAAATATTATTTTCTGGTACTTAATTTATGATGCACAAGCTCCATATTGAATGCTCACCAGTGGTTGTTAATTGAAACACGTCTAGAGATACTTGAGAGTCGTTGTCCTGGGCACCCACGACATAAGCAACCACAACATACTTGGTGAGAAGGCCATACGTGGTCGCAGGCTCCTGCCACGTGACCTCTATCACGTGACCCGAGATGCTTCTCACCTCAGTCGGTGCGCCCATGCCACTGGGGGCTGTGTAGGAGGAATCGGGGATTGTAAGACGTCCATCTATTAAAGCGCTCTAGCTCTAGAACACAATAATTTGCTTAATTTGTCACATTACATTTTACAATTACTGACAAGTTCTCTTTGCCTCTTTATGTATAACTTTCTCCTAACCACTGTCTGTCTCTCTCTCTCTCTCTCTCTCTCTCTCTCTGTCTGTCTGTCTGTTTGTCTGTCTGTCTGTCTGTCTTTCTGTCTCTCTCTGTCTCTCTGTCTCTGTCTCTCTCTCTCTCTCTCTCTCTCTCTCTCTCTCTCTAGCTAGCTACCTACCTCTCTAGCAATACAATCTACTCTAGATAAATAGAGTTAAGATTTCGAAATAAATCATACTTAAAAAAATTAATTTCTAAAATATAAAAAAAATTCACAGTCGAACTGAAAATGAAATCAGTTGTATTTTGTTGTTTTTTGTTTTTTGTTACTGAGGAAAAAAATTATTCGTGTAAAAAATGCAGTCCCTATCTACCGTTAAAGAGATGTGAATCCTAAGTGTTGTTAGTGTGCATACCTCCCTCCCTAGTGCGTCCATATCCCCAGGAACTGAATCCTTCTCCAGCCTCATTAGAAGCCACCACTCGATAGATGTAATCTGGAAGATTCACAGGGCGTAACATAGTCATTGTAAGTGTAATAGTTAAATGAACAGGTAATCCTATTTTATCCAATAGCGATATTGGGTATACTTTTAGTAACAGCCTCAATTTTGAAGTTGTCTTATTGAAATATTTATGTTAAGGGGTATCAAATCAAAGGTCATCCAACATAAAAATCATCAGGATACAGATAAACCTTCGTCTAAGCAAAACACGAACATGTATTATACTTAAAACTGATTATTGTTACACCATACATTGTATTATGAATCTTTTAGAAGTGCATTGAATAATGCAGGAGCAGCCGTGGTCCCTGACCTGTGTAGGGCATCAGGCCTGTATCGAAGGCCACCCTGTCCGAGCCCGAGTACACCTGTGAGATGAGGCTGGCCTGGCACGTGTCCTCCGCTGCCGGGGTGTAGTACGGAGGGCATCCGTCCAGGTTGGTGTTGGCGATGTCGACCACAGTCATGTCCTCCCAGTACCTCTTACCGTTGATTTCCAGCCTAGAGATGCAGCCTCCAAAGCCTTGAGAGACAGTTATTAATACACTGGTTAATTAAGAATTGTAACTGACTTGAAATGCGAAGACATTAAGTTAATCTTTTTAAAACTAGACGGCGTTCATGGCAGATCTGTCCCACAACCTATTTGAAAGTTAAATAAACATAATGGATTATTTACATATATTTATAAAGCACAAAAGATTCACGGTCGATAATTAATTTTTAATAATTTATTTTAATTTGAACTGAATTTGAAATTTCTTTCAACACATTCTACACCAGAGATGTAATATCGCAGGCTTGCAGCCAGGCACAGTTAGAGACAAGATGCATTTATTCAAATAATTATAATTATACCATTTGTGGATACAATTTTCTAAAATAGTACCTGTTAGTTTCAGGAAAACCAACAAGTTACATCACTGCCGCAAATATCAACGTGAAGTGGCTGAACATGATGTACTAGACTATTGGGTTTCCAGAAGCAACACGCGATACGAGGACTAGAATGAAGCCTCACCTTCACCTGGCACCAGCAAACCGTTGCCCTGTACAAACTGCGCGGCCTCAGACCCAGGCTTGATCCCGCCGACATGCAGATATGACGTGAGGGCGAGAACCATGGCTACCCCCGGGTCGCCCACAGCCTTGACTTCCAGGTCGCCTACAGAAATCCGCGCCTGCTGCCCGAGCTTGTTGAAGGTCAAGGTTCTCTTCTGACCATCGCAGAGATTCACTGCTGGGTCGCTGTACTCCAGGATGGTCCGGGCGGTGCTATCACTCAGCACGAACACAAGGCGCCCGTTGATCATGTAGCTACACAGATCAACAGCAAAAACCCATATATATTAATCATATCACTACGACAAAGAAACATACACAATTCATAAAGCTATTGTTGGCCATGTAGCTGCAAAAAAGAAACAACGGAAATAATCAAAATTGTTTTAGATGATCGTGTAGCCACACCCCTACATCCCCCACCCCCCAAAAAATCCATATTGGTTGATTTGACTATATAAGAGCAACCCCAGTAAGGTTATTGGCATTGTTGATCATCTGACTAAAGAAACATCTACAGCCATAGGATTTATTGGTACGTTAACATTCATCGGTGCAATATACAGTACAAACAAAGCTTTAATAGTGATTTGATATGTAAAAACAAAACCTGCTCAAAGCTGTCTTCCCAAGAGCATCTACTATACGTCTGTACATGTAACGGGATTCGAAAAAACAAACAACTCATACCTGTACATGTAGATACTGCTACCACCATAGAGCAGAAACATCAACCCTGTGTGAAGAGTTGTTCTCATGGTGAACTTGACAGCTATGTCATCCCCACTAACATCACATCTTCTTTCGTCACAATTTTGGATCACTAGGTACCCTTTTAAATAAACAGAAATATAAAGAAAAATTTTAATGTAAAAAGTATATTTCAGTTCTTGTAGAAAATATATTGCATAGTAATAGTGTTGACGATATACCAGAACATCAGTTGCTGTGGAGAATAGTATGTATGGCGTAGAAAGATCACATACATATTCAATATCTCTTCTTTACTAATCAAGTTGGGGGAAAAACAGCGTCAAATAGGAAACATGTTCTGCGACTAAAATTCAACAGTTTTATTCACAGGCTTTACTTAAATTGCTTGCAACTTGTTGATGATCTCTAACATATTATATACATAACTAAGGCACAGCAAGAAAAAAAAACAATTTGATTATCCTTTATTCAAGCCATAACCGTTCCCACGATAGTCAACGTTTGCAGAGAGGGATCATACACGTTAATGCAAGCTTTATTACCGGAGGATGGTTTTCCCTCCAAAAAATATTACCTGTTTGGGTCTATTAAAAACTCCACGTGTATTCAGCGTAAAAGTAATTCTTCAAAATGCTTATGGTCATTACAATGTAAAGTTGACTTGATGAAAGTATATGGACCTATTGAAAAATGAGCACTACTTATTTCAATGAGAACTTTTGCATATGCATTTTATTCTGTTGGGAGCAATTTGTTTCGCCCTGAGAGCTATTGCAATACACATGGTATTCTCTGTTGATGATCCTGATTGGGTGAGATTACAGACACCAGGCGAGCGCCCAAGGAGAATTGAAATGGTACCTTTCCCCATGAAATGGAATCCAGACTCCAAGTTGATTGGACATCCCTGCCAGTTTAAGAAGGCCAGGTCGTTAGTGACGCCCTTGGTCCAGTCCAGCTTTTGCCAGATTTGCTCAGGGTACATCTGCATCATGATCTCTATGCTGTCAATACAGCCCTCCAGCGCCGATGTCTCCACCTACCCATGGTAAACGTTCAGTTTACAGAGATAAAAAGGCGGATGAGATACCTTCATCTTTAGGTAAAGATTAAGGCTTAAAAAAACCGAAGGCGAAGTCGACGAATCGAAAAAATGTGAACACTATTTGCATTTTGAGGATAACAATGGTTTTAATTTTATTAAATTTTAGTATTAGGCAGTATGATACATGGAGAACATTAATTTATTTCAATCTACATAGAAAAATGTAAACTGGTTTAGTCAAGTCTAACAGTTCAATAAAATAGCTCACTAATCAAATCTCACTCAGGTTGCCTTCACCGGATAACGTACTGCGCTCGCAGAGGAATAAAAGATGTACAACTATCAAAGGGCGTATTTTCGCATACCCGTCTGGTGCCATCCGTTCGGCGCAGGACAAAGTCTGGCGGGAATCCCCCAACATACACCGCCTCCGTCGGTCCTATGATACTGGTTCCCTGGCACGATGGGTCTCGGATGTAACTATCGCCTAGATAGACAAAAGCCATACGTTTTCAACTGTGAGAAAAGATTGAGTATGTAGTTCTCTTTAAATATGATTTTTTATGATTTTACATTCAAATTTAGAGTCAATGATAAGTTTAAAGTTACTTGCATTGTGCAAAAAAATCCTATTGGTTGTTGTCGATTTTTTTTCAAATTGGTACATCTGAAGGTTATTGAACCAAATTACATATACACTGAGGATAAAAGGAATACATTGTAATGATGATGTAGTCCAGGGGCACCAATTATAAAGAACAGTTTATAGTCAATTTTATGTTAAGGATAATTTGTCATAAAGTTTGAATAAAAAATGACAGGCATCAATAGAGTACCAGAGAAATAGCATACACTGATAAATCGTAGTAAAAAATGGTAAAATTAGTTAAGTTCAGTGTATATCTAAAGAGTCGAGAAAATGGAAAAGTTGGAAAAAAAAACACCTGATAACTGGAGTTCCTAGCGTTTTGAGTTTTAATGTCCACGAAATTTTAAAGGCCGAGTTTTAATGCTAGCACTCGACTTTTAGGCCTGACAGGTTTTCATTCTGCCCCTTCCTCAATAACATATATTCCATTGGGTCAAATCAGAATGTCTGTTGTAAAGTAACATATTGTTCTCACCAGTCCATATCTCATCGACAGTAACCGTTCCATAAATCCCAGTTCTCATTGCTTCAAACGAGTGCCACTTTCCGTCATTGTAGACCAAGCCCTCATCGTTTGTGGTAGTAACAAACGCTATGAACCTACAGCCTATAGAAAATTAAATAGATGATCACTCACACCACAGGAAAATAAGACGTTGAGGGGTGGATACTTACCATCGTGAACGTAAAAAGGTGAATACGTGCCTCAAGAACAGTTTTTATTATCCACAAGAATATGATACACGTGAAGAGTATTTAAAATAAAAATTTGATTGTATAAAAACATGAATCAAGATTAAAACTAGTTTTTGCAATGACGACATAGCTGTAATCTAATACACAGAAGAAACCCTGTATAACAAGAATCAGATGGCAGAAAAAAAAACACTTTAAAAAACTGGCTTTAGATTTTTTTAAAGATTTATATTGGTATTTTGGTTGATATTTAAAGAGACACACTTTATGTTTAAACGTTAGTTGTTAGATTTTGTTTAATATTTTCTTTTCAGTGTTTTTTAAGTGTATTTCTATAAAAAAATGTTATATCAGATAGAAACAAAAGGAGAGAAGAGATTAATAATACTATCAAATATGTATGAGTATAAATACTCTGGATATGATTTTATGATCATACAGAGAAAGAAATTCCAAAAATCATTTTGAGTTTGAAAAAGTAAGTTTGTGACAGAAAGGTATATTGATCTGTACATGTGTATTATGTAAAGCCAGGTGAAAATGAAATATAAAAAATATGAAATAGTTCATAAAATAGTGGGCAATAGTCACGAAGGAACGAGAAGCAAGTATAAAACGACTTAGACAGAGGACCAAATGACAATCAGAAAAACAGTATACGGATCAAGAATTCTTCTTGAAACAATTAGCGATGATCACTGAGGAACCAAAAGCAAGTCAATATGAGAGGAGAGGAACCATGTACGTGGATTACAGACAAAACAGGAGAGGAGCATCCCTGCGACAGGGGGTCGGTAACAGAGACGAGGCAAGAGAAATAGCAGCTGAACTCCCAACCTCTGAAATAGCCATCAACGAGCAGATAACCCGTGCTGGCCCGCCTGCTGATCTCCAGGGTGTGGAAGCCAGACTGAACAAGCGAGGTCCAGTTACTGTACGAGTCGTAGTCGATACTGGTCACGGCGCTGCAACTCCCAGGACCTGAAGTTCCACGCTAAACTTACTGAAAACACGGCTATGGATACTCCAAAAACTTAGGGATACGCTGATAAACTTTGATGCTAAAGTTACTGTAAACACGGCTACGGATATGTGCAAAAACGTACACAACACTCTTTTGTCTGGTTACCGTGTCACAAAAAATATCTTAAAAGTTAACTTATAACGTTTTAAAATAAAAAAAAATCACGTGATTTCATAGTCGTTATAGGTAAGATAGCAAGGATGCTGTCAGGTTCTTTCTTGTGAATTATATGCCTCTTTGTCCAGTAGCCGAGTAAAAATGTTTTTAAAAATGGAGTGGCTTAAATGTCTATCTTTCTGGATTACAAGGTATCGAGGAAGATCTCTTTATTGAGTTTCAAAAAATTATGTGTGGTAGAAATTCGCTCTATAACATATGCTTTAAATAACAATTCAAGTTGTTAAAAGAAAAATGAGAGAGATCAAGTTTTAATTTTATTTGAAAGATTTAATCTAAGATCATCTCTAGGATTAAAAGAAAATTCTAACAATACCCCTAGTATCTTCAAAACATCAATACTAGTGAAGTGCAACACTTTCCTACTCATTGTTCTCATTGCCAACCTGTTTAAACGTGGCTGTTTGGACCAAAAAGAAGTGCATGTTAAAGGGATTTTTGTATCTTGGAATCTTGAATCTGAATCGTTGCGCCAATGCCAGTATGTTTCTACTGAGCGGCCTCACCTTGCGTGTCGAACAGGAATCTGGGCCTGCCGTTGACGAACTGCACGGCGACAAACTCCTCCTGGGAGCTGGACGCGCTGAACAAAAGGATGCCAGTGCCGCTCTCAAGCCGGAACCGGAACCTGATGCCTGGGGAGACAGTGGAATCAGAGACTGTAGAGTTAGTGAGATGTTTCACGGGCTAAGCTCATAATGTTATTGGTAGGAGGATCTGCGAGAAACTTTTTTTTTTTATTGAAATAAGGGTAGTAGGAGTATCAACGGGCCGTATTTTTTTAATAAGTGTTAAAGACCAAATTGGTTTACCTATAACCTATAACCTTTTTTTTTGGCCCAGATACGCAGGGGGGGGGGGAACACTTCACAATTGCCTGGAGACCCCAGGTTGTAATACGAAGAAAACAAGTCATTAAAAATTCACAGGTTTAAAAATGGACCTGATGTCCTTTAGACACTAGTCGGTTATCTAAGACCAAGTCCTACCTCAGACAAGTCCATTGCATCAGTTATGGATACATTCTTATATCTAAAACTGTAAGCCTTAAGAAATAGCCTGTAAGACATTATATCATTGATTATTTATATCCTTTTTAATGCATTTCAGCTACCCGTTTTTAATAACTTCCTGCATTTTAGCTCCCTTCCCTTGCACATCTAACTGACCTGTAAAGGCGACCCCCTGCGGGATGACGTCCGGCTGAAACCGGTAGTGCCCCCCGCCTGTGAACCTGGTGCCCCGGACTACAGAGGCGGGGTAGCTCAGGGCGATGTTGGTCTTCTCCACGCGATAGTTGGGCGGCGGGCCGTTGGGGAACAGTGGCTCGTCCCAGGAAATCCGCATGGCCGTTGTGTTGAAGCCTTCCGCCTTGGGATTCCGGACTCCTTCGGGGACTGGTGAGGCAGAGCAAATATTAATACTGATTATAATATTATTCTTTTTGGTGGCAAACATATCTGAAACACTTTAATGTAACATTCTTAGTGTGACAGGCTGATATAGGAGTCTCTTCACTCTCTCTGTGTGCCAGCAGGTAAAATTGTTGGACTTTAATCTTGGGGTCCGTTCATGGACTATAAAAGACTGATTTGGTCGCTAAGCAGCAAAAAAAAACACAAAAAAAACAACAACAAGCAACATTCTAAGATGTCTAACAGTGTCAACGGTCGTTAAGTTTAAGGTTGTAATTTCAAGCAAGTAAAAGTAGAATATATACGGAATAAAGGTAATAATATGATCTAATATAGAGCTTCTTTGTAACTATTTCGTAAAATTTAAATCAAAAATATTTTTGGATTAGTCTTTTTCAGTTGGCCATTCGGAGGGAAAAAAATCATCTATGGGTAGAGGTGTGCAAAGAAGACTACACTTCAATAGAGTACTCCAAGGACCTACCATCGGCCAGAGTTCGACCCGTCACTGCTGTACTGTTCGCGCACCCCACACCGTTGCACGCCTCAAGAACGAATGTGTGCTCAGAGTAGGGCGTGAGGGCAGACACTGTGTGCTGGAAGATGGTCCCGTCCCCCTGATAAATCATCTGAAATGTAAGGCGCTTTATGAATTAAGTTTGGGGCCGTTAGATTACCCATGTCAATGAAATCTGGAGATACAGTGACAGAGGGAGAGCGATTCGGAGAAAGAAAAAGAGAGTAGGCGAGTGGGTGCGTGTATGACAGAGAAAGAAGGAAAGAAAGAAAGAGGGGGAGAGAGAGAGGAGAGAGAGAGAGAGAGAGAGAGAGAGAGAGAGAGAGAGAGAGAGAGAGAGAGAGAGAGGGGAGAGAGACAGAGAGAAAGACTCTTAAATTGTCAAACCATTTTTATGAAGCTGCACTGCAGGTTCTTCGACGTTTTGCCTCCAAGTCTATTTCATGAACCTGATTCCCCACAAATCTTGTAGCACTGCTTTTATTTCCCCCAAAACACATTATTTGGCAGGCTATTAATATCTCATTGACCATGCTTGGTTCCAAAATGATAGAATATATTGTTAGTGTTGATACAAACGAGACATACCTTCCAAATGTAAGGTGGACCAAAGGGGTCGGTCACGGGGTTAGTGGGGGCGTTGTAGAAGACGCGGAAGGTCTGGACCACGCCCAGTATATCCTGCGGTCGTGGTGTGACCCAAGATATGGACAGCTCGGTGCTACTGGTACCTGTCACGGTAGGCGGGGCCACAAACCGTGGCACTGTGGGATATAGCAATTACGGGAAGTCGAGTAATTTTATTCGTTAATCTAATACTTTGTTAACAAACTTTGTATTTTATTTGAGTTGATTAAAGATGAATACTGACTTTCTTCATAGTTTTATAGGTCAGTTTCTTAAAAACAAAAATTAATGATGTAATCCTTTTTTCTGGACGAGCTCTATCAATCAACTGATCAGTTGATCATAGATTCAGTGTCTATGATGCTTTCGTCTTCTTTAAGAAATTCATAAAACGTCAGACCAAATTCCAAATGTTAGCTAAGTAATCATGGGTATTTTAATTAACTTCATCTTGGAGGAAATGTTTTAAAAACTTTTATAACCACTTTTCTGAAAAACCTTTCTGAAATTACACTCTTAAACCACGTATTTACCGGCTTCCTTTGTGAATCCCGAGGCCCACACACTGGCGGTCTTGCCGGCGTCGTTTTCGGCCAGCACCTGGAACTGGTACTCGGTGAACGGCTCCAGGTTGGTCTGAGTGAAGTTGGTGGCCGGCCAGCCCAGGGGAGAGCCCGACGCCTCGTTCAGCGGGTCGTAGCGTCCGCTGGGGTGGAACACTCGGGAGGACGGGGGGTTCGAGATACCATCCGCGCCCGGGGCCCCACGGAACCACAGCTCGTAGAAGTTTATAATGCCTGCACACACACACACACATATATACATATATATAATTACTATTCCTTTGTTTTGCATATATATATATCATATATGGCGCTAAACAAAAGTTTTTTTTTTATTATAATTATTTGATGATAACCTTTAACTTTGTACAATAGGGTGATTAGGAGAATTGTCTTTTAGAAACAACACTGCAGTCTAAAAATTTTTTTAAAGTACTTCAATGCCTATTGCTGGGAACTCATATCTGATTTAGCTAAAGCTATGATTATACCAAAATTCAGTTTCTGTCGGTGAAGAGAAAGTAACATGCTACCAGCTCATAGTATTTTTTCATTAATCTAACATCCAACTACCATGTTTATAAATAATTCTAGCGTAACCAAGAAGGTACCATTGGGTTTCAAGGGGGGCTCCCACTGCACGAGCAATGCCGCGCCGTCTACAGCAGTGATGGTGGGCGGACGCTGGCCCTCGGGCGCTGCCGACTTGGTGAGCACGTCCACCCCCGCGTTGTCAGTGCAGCCGCCTGGAGTGCAGGTCCTCACAGCCAGGGAGTAGCGCGTGTACGGGGACAGTGTGGTCAGGGTCGTCTGGGGAGAGACAAGTTTCAATGTATTTGTATTTGAAGTTCTCTTATGATTTACTGTCCACGCAAGCATAGATTTTCTATGATCAATTTTATGTTTTTGCTTTTTAATACAAAACAACATAACAAAAAATATCTGCCTGATTTCGGCATGTACTACACGGCGACATAGCTATACAGTATACCGTAATAATCAGACGAAAGTCCGATTTACTTAGAAATGAAGAATGCTGTCGGGGCGAATATCTTTAACAAAGGCCTTTATCATGGATATTGAGTCTTTATGCTATTTTTTTATATTGTTAAGTAAGCAACATGAAAAAAATGTATATTTTTTTCTGTTGACAAATGCAAGGGACATCTCGTAAATTTTTTGGGGCCAGAACTATTGGAAATATATACATTTTCTGTAATTTAATGGTTCTTTTGGCTGGACCCGTAGAAATTCAACGTATATCCTTGATATTTTTGTTGCGAGACGTTCCGCCCTCATTTCATAAGTAACCTTTTATAACTTTCATCATCCGCCTAACGTATAAGGATTTCTGTAATGCATACTTACCGATGTAACCGTCCCGTTCCACTCGACAGCGCTACTGTTTGCCGAGCTCTTCCTGGACAGGACGGCATAGTTCACCAGAGGGCCGTTAAGAGCAGATGGAGGGGTCCAGGAGCAGAAAGCGCTGCGGGCCCTCACATCACTCACCTAGAGTGGGACGCGGTGGATTTCAAATGTCAAGTTCAATTATATTTATAGCTGCAGTCTCCTCTCTCTCTCTCTCTCTCTCTCTCTCTCTCTCTCTCTCTCTCTCTCTCTATCTATCTATCTATCTATCTATCTATCTATCTATCTGTCTATCTACCTATCTATCTATCTATCTATCTTTCTCTCTCTCTCTTTCTCTCTCATGCTCTCATGTATTACCTAGATGGTAATAGTGGTTTTCAAAAGCCGAAGCTATAGCAGTATATTAAGACAAACTGTTATTTTGTAGCTGTGAGCTCTCACATCCCTTACTACCCATTTGCAGCTTGCAATATTGATTTCCATTTATCAATTTATTTGATCGGTTTCTGTATTTTTCACAGGATAATGTCCTGCAATGTCTTATTTGTGGAGCTGCTTCGCAAGATTGAGGATGCTTCTTGTGGTCCTTCTAACCGTTCTTACCGTGAGGACCGCATCATTTGACGGAGTCCCGGCGAGCGTCTGAAACACGACGGGGGCGCTGCTTGTGCTTCCGTGGCTGTTGCTCACCTCGATGCGATACGTGTACTTAGTGTACGGCTGCAGCCCAGTGTCATTAAACGTTGTCACTGGAACATAACAAGAGATCTTTAAACAATTCTAATATAAATCAAGCTTACTTTAGTAGGAGACCAGTGTCTTCTGAAAAATGTAACTGAAATGTAGCAGGAGTTCTTTGAGGACTCCTCAAATAACTTTGGATTATTCTTGTATATAAAAATACACACAATCGAAAACAGTAAAAGGAGATAAAACTTTGTAATTGAAATGTAACATGAGTTGTTTTTTTAAAGAGGTCTTATATAAATTTGGTTCAATTTGTTTTTCGAGATGAGGTATCAAAGGTTAACATACTATTGATCGAAAACAGTAGAACAGTAGAACACTGTCCTCAAATGCTGACAATTTCGTATGTCAAGATTTCCATAATTTATAGCAATATGTTGAATCCATAAATCAATCGCAATTGATAGGAAAAATGCATTATTTTGAAGTTCTTTGTTCTGTTCTTTGTTAATGTCAGTATGATGTGACAGACTGAGACAGGAGTATCCCCACTTTGTAATGTTAGCACGTACAAATGTGAAGCGTTAGTCTTGAGATCCATCTGAGATAGAGCTTTATTTATAACATGGGACATGAAGAAACCAACAAACCAAACCAATCAATATTTTCTTTGTTGATACAGTCAGTATAATGTGACCGGCTGAGACAGGAGTCATGGTATCCCCGCCCTGTCTCGTGTGTGGCAGCACATAAAATTGTCAGACGTCCGTCTTGGGGCCCGTCCACAATATAGCCTATATAGTGCTGCTGTTGGACAAACCAAACCAATCAATATTTTTTTTGTTGATACAGTCACATCTTCAGGACTAGGATCTCTGCTCACCGTCGGCTGGTGTTGTACCGACGACCGTGTCATCTCTGAAGACCTTGTAAGAAGTCAGCACTCCATTCGGGTTGTCCGGCACATCCCAGCGCAGGGACATCGTCGTGGAGGTCCGCGAGGTGTACTCGGGCGGGGGTTGTTGGGAAGGTTCTACAACAAACACAGGCAGTTAGAATTAGTTACATGCGTTTATTATACTTAAACCGCCTTAATAGGCGAACACGCGCGGCGAATAATATAATTAAGTCGCACAAAATTTGATGTTTTACTCTAGAGCTCAGGTTCATATGCATTACACAATAATATTACAAAAGAAACCTTTCTTAAACACACACACACACACAAGTGCGCGCGCACGCACGCACACACATACAAAACAAAATAAAATGTAATTAAAAAAAACTCAACAGTTTCAGACAAGAACTGAATTATTCAAAGATTCAGGATATTTACTAAGGTAACCATGGCAATGGCAAAACTGAAATGCTTTCCGTTTAAATTTAAGTCTTTTATTTCTTCTAAGTTTCCTATCTGTGGACGTCGAATTTTTTTATGCTAAAGATGGACCCAACTTGAGCCTTCTAATCCTTAGTTTAACACTTCTCCAAACGTAGATCTATTTGGCTCGGTAAATAACCAGAGTTTGATTTTAAAGGTGAGTGAGTTGGTTTTTAAGGCACGTCAGCACGGTAACGGCTATGTTGAATTTCAAAGGTAAATACTAATTGACATTCCGTGGTCAAATAAAGCTTTACAATTTTTTAGAGCCTAAGTTTTATTGCTTGCCGGGCATAACGGGAATATATGAAGTATTTTGCATTTTAATTTTTATATTTAAACTCTGATTACCAAGACAAGATGCTCGCGCTCACGTTTCCCCAACTTATAGCGCCTAAATTAAAAAGGCAGTGCAGAACAGTGTTGCTTAACTGACCCGTGTTACAGCCAAAGGGGTTGTTGGCATCGAGCTGTGAGGACCCCTGCACGCAGCTGTCACACGCCCGGCCGGTCACAAGCTCTTTACAGTCACACTGCCCGGTGACCGCGTTGCACGTCTCGTTCAGACTTCCCGCCGGCAGACATCTGCAAGGTTCGCATCTACACAGGAAGATGAAGTTAAACAATCTAGAATCTCTGTATATGTGTGTGTGTGTGTGTGTGTGTGTTTACAAGAATAAATGATTTTGCAATTGTTAGTAAAATTGTAGTTCTGTGATTTCACAAGCAGTAGATTATACACTTTGGGGTTTTGTGTGAAGCGGTAAAGATTGAATGATTGTTGCTGCTTCCCACAAATCGCCAACAGTGCGGCGTGTTGCTTGTCACCTAGGAACATTTTGGGAAATTGTTTTTCTGGCAGCAAAAATGTCTATATTGCTGTTATGAATGTGTCTGGAGAGAGGTAGAACGGCTATAGAGTGGTAGAAGGTAGAAAAATATACATCAATTCTTGAATTTTTCAATACAATAGACGGCTTGACAAGAAAGGTACCCATTCAATAGTTATGCCTAATAAAGATAGGATAATCAAGAAAAGTCTTAATTTCTGTGGTAGCCATCGATTGAATGGGGCGAAAGCAAGACTTAGTGGATTGTGGTTTATTTGTTCAATATCTACGGTTTAAACTTAATATGTTTTTGTCTCGACTCAATTACAAGTGGTATTTCACGATTTAAAAAAATGCTTAAATATGAAAGTATATGTCCTCATTCGAATCTGTTCGGCTGAAAATGTTCAATGTCGAAGGATCCGTTCAAAGATATTTATCTTCTTTATGGGCATTGAGAGAGACAAGTGTATAATAAAATTCGCTATTTCACAATAATATTAAAATGGTCTTTTAATTTATAGAGAGAGACGAGTTATGGGTCATTAATCCAAAGTTGCCTTTGCACTTTTAGATGAATAGGAAGATGATTTCATTTAGTATAGGCTCTACTAAACATAAGATCAATTTGAGACAGATTAATAGAGAGGTGGAAGAATATTAAGAAGCATTCAGATGAGTAGATACAGACTGGGCAGTAAAGGAAAAAGGGAAATGAATCGCTCGATAGAAAGAGTATTATTAGGAAAGGAAGGAATAGATGGATGAGGTTGATGAAACAGTAAAATGTTGGGAATAAAGTTAGGTCGCAGTAAGCCACTACAACAATAAACAAAAAACAACAATAGACAAACAAAAAAAACACATAAAGCTGACATACACGCCAAGTCTTGCATTGAAATTATAGAAAGTTGGTAGACAACGGTCGCAGCTCTTTCCGGCAACTCCGGTGTCCCCTGCCTTGCACTCACACTGGCCGGATACGCGGTCACAAAACGTGCCAAACAAAGTCCCCGTAGGGTGGCAGGCGCACGCCAAACAGCCACCGTTAGTGTTCAGATAGAAACCTGGATTGGGGATAAGATCACCAGAGAAGGAGGAAGAGAGCAGTGATTTAATGACACTGATTTACGTTCGTAAAAAAAATTAATAGGCTCTTTCTTATAAAACGACCCAAAAACGCTTTCAATGTTGACCCTTACTAGCTTTGCCGTGGCTGTCCACAATGGGCTTGCGTATTAATTTTATCCCATGTTTGAAAGCTAAAGACTTTGCTTCAGAGTTACTGCTAGTTAAAACCTCCTCTATCCAGGCACAGTTGCCGTATTGCTCACCTTGGGCACACGAGTCGCACCTGCGGCCCTGCCTGTTGGACAGACAGGAGCAGTTCCCCGTGTTCTGGTCGCAGATACTCGCGCTCGATGTCTGGGTACCTGGCCACAATGGATTTCACCGAGAAAAGCCAAATTCAAACAATGTTACTTTGAAATAATATGAGAAAAGTCGATTCATTTCCAGTCTTTTATCACTGCATTAAATTGAAAGTCATGAAATTGATGATTATCCTTTCAATAATTTTGAAAAGAGGTTTATAAAAATCCAAGTTAATCTATCGCCAAAATATAGAAGGGCTGTCTATCAACCGCTTGGTCCCTATAGAAGAAAAATGTACATTTAATATAAAACTAAAGGAAAGGCTAATAGAAATTAACACGTTCATTCAAAACACACGATTCGCAGCTTCGTGATCTCATGGGTGTTCTTATAAAAATGAGGAAATAAAAAATCTAGTAAAAAGATTTATCATGCTCTCAGCCGATAAAATCTGTAACCGAAATAGTATCTCAATTAATTTTCCATATGAAACTCATGATATCCATTTCAAAAGTTCTCAAAATCATCGTATAAAAAATTGGAGCTAGTCACACTCGGAGTTTTAATAAAAAAAAATCTCATCGAAAAATCATAAAAATACAAAGATTTTAAGGGGAAACTCAGTTTGTGCCATTTGTGCTCAGCTTTTAATGGTGTATATTGTGTTTTTTTATGAAAACAACAATTAACAACCTGCACCAACCTGTTGGGTCACAGTCACATGAGCGGCATCCCAGGGGGTCGGCGGCCTCCAGACCGAAGGTATTTGGCTTGCATCGATCACAGCCCTGGCCCTCCACGTTTTCCTTGCAGAGACAGAAGCCCGTGAGCTGGTTGCACGCCCCAGTGCCGTTCACAGTGCCCGCGGCGTTACAAGGACAGTTGATGCAGCCAATCACAGGCGACGCTCCGAAGCTGTATGTGCCTTCTTTACAGCGGTCGCAGTATAAACCTTGAAGAAGATGGAGGATGCGGGATTTAATAAGCTCACATCTAAGTAAAATGATTGGCGGTTTGGCAAATTAAAGAATGGGATTAGGGTGAGAGCGGTGGAAAAGTTAAGGATAGGAGTCAGAGAGTTATGGTGCGACAAAGTATGCACATTATTGACTATCTTCACTCCATTAGGAAAAATCATTATAAACTGCACTTTTCCACGATTCCTGGTGCAGATATCTGTGATACCACCCATGCTCGGACTCACCATCGACATTGCTCTTGCACGTGCACTTCCCTGAGCTTTTATCACACACCGTGCCGCTCTCTTTCCCCTGGGGGTTGCATAGACAGGTGTCACAACCGTTGGTGAAGTTGAAGAATCCATCTTTGCACTGGTCGCACTTGACGCCTTGCACCCGCGGCTTGCACAGACATTGTCCGCCAAACGGGTCGCAGTAGATGGACGTGGAGCCCACGGGGTTGCAGTTGCACGCATTGCAACCCTCAGGATTCTCGCTGGTTAGGCTGAAGAACCCGTTCTTACATTCGTCGCATCGAATTCCTACAGAGTATTACATTGCATTAATGTATTGAAACACGGTTTCTGGATTCTTAGAAGCTGTGAAATTACAATATTCTCAAAAAATTATTCATTTTGAAAAAAAAAGCAAGAAAACTGCAGATCTTACAAATTAACAACATATAGAAATTGATAAAAAATAAAGGAAACTATAGATAGGTATGTAGAGAGAGGAAGATAGAAAGGAGATAAAAGAAAGACACATGGGACGACTATGAAACAGAATAGATGGTAACTGCATAGTTTGGCGGGTACATAAAGGAACAAAATTTGTAAAGGTTGTGAAAATAGATTATAGTTGTTATCGGGATACTGAAAGAAAATAAATTCGCAGTAATTACAACACAAAATTAGATGCAGTCACACCCTGAAAGGACCATAGGTTCGGACATGGAATCGTAATGTTTTTCTCTAATCACCATGGAGAGGAGGGAAGCACCCACCAACCTTGAACATTAGCCTTGCAGTTACATTGGCCTGTCAGTTGGTTGCAGGTGAGGTCCCCCTGGCTCACGCCCAGCCTGTTACAGCTGCATGGGAGGCAGCCGTCAGGGTTGGCCTCGGTGAGCAGGTAGAACCCTGGCTTGCAGCGGTCGCACGCGCGCCCCTCCACGTTAGCCTTGCACGTGCATTGTCCGCCAACCTGAAGAAAACCATCTTCCTTTTTTAATATATTTTTATGAAGCACTCAGTCAATTGATTTCATCACTTCCTAAATCAACAGCATATTGACAAAGGCAGTAAATTACGTTTATCTACCCGATCAGACTGTTGGATTAAAATTGTAGAATTATTTGTTTCGTGTGGGGTTTTTGTCGCCTTATAACAAGATAAATAGATTTAGATTGTGGTTTTGAAAAACCGTATGTATAGTGTGCATGGTCTTTTCTTTACACTTGAAAATGTTTCCAAAAAGTGAGCCTTTTTTTTTTAATCTGCATTTCTGTGTATTGATCCACTGAAAACTCCCATGCTCATTATTTATGCAAGTCTTTCTATTTTGTATTTGTCATAACTTCATTGAAACTTCACTTGCTCATAGATTGAATAAAACCTACTAACTTTTGAGCAGTCGGTCTCTTTCCCCACAGTTCCGGCAGCTGAGCATGCGCATGACTGGCATACTGCTGGGTCAGAGAGACTGACCCCTGTTGGGCGGAAGTACCCAGCTGCGCATGTCTCACAGTATCTTCCGGCCGTGTTGTGCTGGCAGTTGACGCACACGCCGCCGCCGCCCTCCGTGTGGCTTTCCGGCATAGGGTCCAGGGTGGCGTTGTACACGCAGCTCTCCGCATGCCTGTTACATAAGCAAGGCTGGCAGGCATTCTCTAAGCGGTTGTCTCCCTTGTGGAATGGCTTGTTGTTGAACAAAGGTTTGCATGTGTCACACTGAGGAAATGTGTTCGAATTTTAATTGCAATATAACTTTAACAAAAATTACGAATATGTCTCTGTTAAAGAAAAGTTCTAAATTTACAAAATCCTAATATTATATTTCACTAATTTTTATAGCGCCTTTAAAATACACATTTCATTTTTGTGATGAGACCAGCGGAACGTCTTTAATGCACGTTAAAAGGACGGATTGAATCAATCACTTGTGGAACAATTAACAATTAAGCTGTCACCCTGCATGCTTATTTCAACCAGATTTTAATATTCAAAAGTCCATAATCATATAGGTTGGTTTTGTTTCAACAACACGACGTTGATATTGTATGACAGTGGTGAAATTGACTGTTTGGGTGAAATTGACTGTATGGGTGAAATTGACTGTATGGGTGAAATTAAGCTTTGCATTATTTATATTGTAAAGCACTTTAAGCATCTTTTAAGGAAGCACTAAAATGAACTTTTTTATTATTATTACTTTTTATGGCAAACATGACTTGTAAATACTACTAAAAGACTAAAGGAACTAAAAGACAAAATTAACATTCAACAAAAAGTGAAGCATAAAACACGCTGCAAGGCCACTCGATTGAGTAAATGGTGCGAAGTATGTTCTTGTTTTCATCTGTTTAATCGTTTCTATTCTTTCGGTGGGAGAGACAATCAATTCCAACACAATATAAAATTCAAGCCTGGTGATTGACTGAACTTAGTTGTCCAGAACGTTTCAAAGATGTCAGAGTTAAATTAGATGATAATTTGAACAGAGCGAGCAAATAAGAGGCCCAGTGGTAGAGCGCACAAATTTTAATCATGAAGTTCCTGGTTCAATCCCCTACTAGACCAGCTTGTTCTCTAGATGCTGAGGATAAACCAACCACCCCACGTTGGAGAAAGCCTCGCCAGCTTACCCTGGCTCCCTGTGTGTTGCTGGAGGCCAGGCAGGCGCACGTGTAGGGCAGGGTGGTCGTGTTGCAGGACGAGGCGTGCCCGTTGCAGTCACACCTGGTGTCGGTCAGAGTTTTGGAGAAAAGTTTGGTAGTTTGATTATGTTTTTCGTTGTTGTGAAATTGTTAAAAGATTTGAACACAGTGTTATCTTGCCGAATTAAAAAAAAAGAAAATATGAGTGATGAAATAACCAAGGCGTTGTATGCGTTTTAATCATTTTCTGGATTTATATTGCCTATTAAAGTGTTGATTTAATATGAAAAATAATTTTAACTTTTATAAGTAAAATAAAAGAAAACACATAGAGCTAATAAGAATCGAAGCTTTATCAAAGTTTTCTTTATTGTTTTGGTCGGCTCACCGAGCAGTGACGAAGAACTCGTGCACGGCGTAGTACTGGTGAAGAATGTTCGTCACATAGTAGTGGTCCTCAAACTTCACCTTGACCTTTCTCGCCCTCACGAAATCGTGCAGGTCCGGCGTGCCGTAGAAATCATTACTTCCGGGGCGGCCCACGGGATCGGGGGCCAACAGGTTGAAGGTTATGCCTCCATTGGAGTAAGGAATTGTACCACCATCCCTGTAGAGTGAAATAAAAACAAATTATATGCAGAATAATGAACAAGATTAAAACTGTTATTAAATGCTCTGACTAAAACTTTCATTATTTAAGACCCATATTAGGATAATGATTATACTCTTTTCAATATGTAGCAAAATAGATTTAAATGATAGAAACATTTTACTCGGTTTGCAAGGCAAGGATAATTCCCAGGTGCTACAAATATGTAGCTTTATTCAGTGGAAAGTTAAGGCACGGCCACAATCAAGAGCATTGATTTTAGTTAAAATCAATACGTTCCATAGTTACAGTCAGTTCTTTGTAAACTATCTAATCAGTTTGTTAAGATTAAGAGAATAATTCAACTTGAATGAAATGGATTCCAAACTCACGTGCCAAATTGCAGACAATTGACTCCATCTGGAGCAGAGAAAGCACCGTTGTTGGGCAAAGAGAATCTTTTTTGGCAGTCGTCCGCATAAAATTGCCAGTCCTGCCAAGTTTGATCACTGGCTGCTTGCCTTAGGATGGTCACTGCTTTAGGCTGGGGGCTGTAGAACTGGAGTCCAACGTAGAAAACCTGAGGAAGAAGTTTTGGTTTGGGCATTTTTATGATACCTATTTCCAAGTTGTAACAGAGACATCAACATGGCTCAAAGAATACAGACGAATAGAAATATATGTATATCACAGGTTGTTAGACAGACAAACAGTTGGAGCAGAGAGTGTCTTCCTGACTTACACACAGTCGTGCGGGCATGTAGGACAAGACAGAGACACATAGGACACATAGCTTGACATTCATGTACGAGTAGTACATAGGTAGTCTTCAATACATAATGAAAAACAAAAATGTAGAACAGACGCACACATATTGTAAAGGTGGCTACATGCTCATTTCGGTCAGATATTGTCAGGGATACAAAAATTTGGAACAGACGCTAGTGCATGAAAAATAGGTAGCCAGACACAAATACATAGACATGATATGTGACAGAATAGATCAATGATACGTACAGGCGTTTGAATTTCACCACAGTGTTTACAGTCACCTGAAACTGATCGCCGAGGTCGACCTCTATCTCCACCTGGTTGATGTAGCTGGAGATCCACATGCTGTTGCTGTCGCCGTCGTTGAGATACTCCAGGGGGTGCGCGTTACGGGCCAGCCGCGGAGAGCTGTCGGTTGTCGTGGCAACGTCGCCATTTTTGATGCACTGCGTGGTTAAGCCAGGCTTGATGCGCGAGTAGATGCTCTGGCAGCGGCACTGGGACTGGATCCGCACGCTAGGGAAAGCGCCTGTGTACAGCTGGGCAATCTCTCTGTGGGCAAAGAGAGTGGTAATGTAACTAGTGGCATTGCGATATTGGGCTCCATTGTGAAAACGGAGACGATAGCTAAATGAATCTGCACCGGCGTCCAATCATAGCTAAATCTTAGACTTACCGAGCTAATGAGCGTACAGAAAACCCCATGTCATGCGATATAGGTAGGAGAATCGCGAGCCTGTAGTAATTCAGGTGAAGATTACTTTGATCGACGTCTCCATTGATTTTCTCTTACCTGATTGATCAATGAGCTTAAACATAATCCATGATAAGTTTTACCCCTCCCGCCCCCTCCCCCCAAAAAGGAAAAACAAGAAGAATCCTATACGGAGATGGGGAGCACCCTCTGAGATTCGAAACGTGGATCTTTCGCTCTAAGCCCAAGGCACTAACCGATTGATTTACCTGCGCTTCCTGAAGACTTGAAAGGAAACAACGAACCGCTTTTGCATCTTATTTTTGTTATTGTGTATTGAATATGCTATTACTCCACAAAACTGCTAAGATTAGACATAGCCGTGTAGGAAAATGGTGCTCGACGCACATTACTTTCAAAACGCGTAATCTTTAATATATACACGAAGTATTTGAAGAAAAGAGGTAATGTGCTTTGATTCTAATGAGTTATTAAGCCACAAAAATAGAGATAGATAGATAGATAGTATATTGAGACATAGACTAAATAAATAAAGAGACATAAATATATTAGGAATCGATGTTGAGAAAGAAAGAGAATGGGAAAGGGTAATAGAAATCTAGGGAAGAGAGACACGAGAAAATACCTTAATGGTTAATCTATGATAGGGGAAAGTTGGGGAAATTACATGAAATATTAACTAACCAAAATTAACCTTGGCGCTCTGGTACAAAGAGGGTAACTTTTTAGAAAAGGGAGTGTCCTATAATGATGATCAAAACAAAGAAAGTTATCGTAGATCCAGTTACCTGTTGGAAAGGGCAACAGCATAAAATTTCAAATCTTGCACCCTGCCAATAAACTGATTGCCTCCTGCAAATAGAACATGAACAGACAATGAAAATATGCCTAAATATAAACAGACATGTGTTTTAATAAGGTTTTACAATTAACCCCTTCCTTATTTTTCAACTCCTTTATTATATTTCACCCATTGTGCGGATTTTTGGTATGCGTTTGCATAACTGGTTTCAGATTTGTGCGATCCGAGGATTTACTAAAAATTAGCAGCTAAAATCACCGAAATGTACAAGCATTAATTTTGCATTGAATGGTGAAATCCCTTGGTGTAAACCCTTCACTTCAAGGAGATAAAAATATGACCTATAATCATCTCATTGTTTTCTTAGTCATGAATCTGGTTTAAGTGAAGTGCCCACCGTCGCCATCCTGGCCCACCCTGTAGGACCCGGTACTGTCAGACATCGATTACTCACCGTTACCACCCTGACCAACGCCGTAAGACCCGGGCATTTACTGATTACTCGACGTCGCCACCTTGGCCCACGCTGTAAGGCACAGTACCGACCGGCACTCACTTAGTACTCGCTGTTACCACCCTTCATAAGACACCTATTGCCTTCAGACACTGACTAGCCACTCACTGTTACCACCCTCAATAAGACACAGTGCCTTCAGACACTGACTGAGTACTCACCGTTACCACCCTTAATAAGACACAGTGCCATCAGACACATACTTAGTATTCACCGTTACCACCCTTCATAAGACACCTATTGCCTTCAGACATTGACTGGCTAATCACTGTTATCACCCTTCATAAGACACAGAGCTTTCAGACACTGACTGAGTACTCACCGTTACCACTCTTAGTAAGACACCGTGGATTCAGACATTGTCTGAGTGCTCACCATTACCACCCTTCATAAGACACAATGCCTTCAGACCCTGAATGAGTACTCACCGTTACCAGCCTTAATTAGACACAGTGCCTTCAAACACTGACTGAGTACTCAACGTTACCACCCTTGATAAGACACAGTGCCTTCAGAAACTGACTGAGTACACACCGTTACCACCCTTAATAAGACAGAGTGCCTTCAGACACTGAATAAGTACTCACCGTTACCACCCTTCATAAGACACAGAACCTTCAGACACTGTCTGAGTACTCACTGTTACCACCCTTCATAAGACACAGAACCTTCAGACACTGTCTGAGTACTCACTGTTACCACCCTTCATAAGACACCGGCCTTCAAACACTGAATGAGTACTCACCGTTACCACCCTTGATAAGACACAGTGCCTTCAGACACTGACTGAGTACACACCGTTACCACCCTTAATAAGACACAGTGCCTTCAGACACTGAATGAGTACTCACCGTTACCACCCTTCATAAGACACAGTGCCTTCAGACACTGACTGAGTACTCACCGTTACCACCCTTCATAAGACACAGTGCATTCAGACCCTGAATGAGTACTCACCGTTACCACCCTTGATAAGACACAGAGCCTTTAGACACTGGCCAAGTACTAACCGTCGCCAGCCTGGCCCACCCTGTAGGACCCTGGACCGTCTGAGACTGACTGGACGAGCCTGTTGGTCACGGTTGGCGCCAGGTTATCCCCAGGACCGTTGATGTAGAAACTTGCCGCCACGTCATGGACCTAGGAAAGCCACGTTACGTTACTCCAGCCAATCAAAACAGTTATGTGGGCAAAGTTTACCAAAAAAAATAAAGCATTAACGATAAAAGGTTTGCGCTAACATTTTATAAAAACTTAATGCATAGTGGACGTTTCTTTGTCTTCCGTCTATATCTAACAAACGGGAAAAAAAAAACATTTCGTGACAAACTTTAAGTTCTAAGATGATCTTTATGAAGACAACTGTTTTATTTGTTTAGATTATGCTTAAAACTGTGTATACATGTACTCCATCGGCGCGAATTTGATTTTTTAACCGGAATAGCAGTATCTTGATCATGGCATTGTACAGGAATAATAATGCAAAAGCAAAATTTCGGGAACTCTTTAACTAATGCATTTTTATATTTCAAACTAATTGAATGACGAATCACTTATTTTAAGTAAACAATAAATAATTCTTCAGATAAATCAACTAGCGCGCTATGTTTGTGCAACATTTTTTAAAGTCACAAACAAATAGAGCAGACGTTTCCTAATGGGCCCGGTCTTCACATCTTGACTCACTAGATATCGATCTATCGATCCTCGAGGCAAACGCATCTATACTGCGTGTTCAAGTAAGCAAGGGTTCCCCCTCAATCCTCATCCTCCAAATCGCGCTCACCATTCAATCCTTCTCTTATTTTCTTTAACAATGCAGCGCTTGACAAACGGGTAAGGGGTTGGGGTGGAGTAACTCTATGTTCAGCTCTGGGCGCTGTCAAACTAGTAGATAATTAAATATGTATGATCGTCTTGATTAAGACGGGCCGGCAAGGATCTTTCTACCTAGATGGAGTCACGCGATGCCACGCCCAGCGACTTGGGGGAACTTCACCTGTTACTCACTGATGTACGATAAAGTTGGCCATGGGGCCATGCACGTCTCGCTTGGATATTGATGTGTAGGTTATTGATTGAATTGATGAAAAGAAACTACTGTCAAAGCGTATTGGTATTTTGTACATTTCACTCGTTGTGTCACCTATTTATCTGTCTCTATCATGTTTCCCTCCAATAACAAATAACTACTATTTATCATAAATATATTTGGATGCATTTTTCAATGTAAATTTTGATTATCTGTTTGCTCCTCTGGGTAATGTTTATCAGTGCTTTAAACAAAATATCTTAAAGTTGGATTTAAACTTGGAAAGAGCCATGTGAATTAGATGTAAGGCCAGTGAAATTTCAGTGCTTATTCTGCATTAGAGCTGGTGGCTAAGATACCACACAATATCTAAAGTGTGGCATTTTATTCGACGATTGGTTTTAGTGGTTTGATTCCGCGTTGTTAAAGTTCTTATGTTTAACTCACACATAGAGCAGGCGACCTTATTAGCGTTTAGCGTTTCGTGGGAGTTTAGTGTGACAGAAGACGTTCCTTTGTTGTTGATGGAAGTTTACCTGTAGAGTGATGTGTGTCCACTTCACCATGGGAATGGAGACATCCGCTGACAAAACTAGGGTCGATGCTTCACCTGTTCTGCTGTAGACGAACCTAACTCCAGATATCCCGACCTGCAAGCTGAACAAGGGTTCCCCACTGGAGGAAACTTTTTCCAGCACCGTCCTGAAACACATGGAGTACAGGAAAGTAAGGCCAGGACAAAAGCTCCAAAGCCCCTGTAATATTCATTTACAACACTCGCCTGAAAACCTATAAAAATTCTCCTGTATTAAAATCTGCCAATGACACTTGATTCAAGTTTTTCGAAAAAAGAAGTAACGGCTTTAGAAAAACAAAAACTTATTTACAAAACGAATTATTGACATTCGAAAAAAAGAAAACAATACTGCCAACATTATTCTTTTAAAAAGAAGAGTTGACCAAGTATAAACACACAAGTGCCTAGGTGTGACTATAGGCAACAAGTGAAATTAGAATTCTTAAACTGTAGCTTAAAAGGGATAAAAACTCCTTTCTACCGTTTTGGAAAACTAAATTCTATCCATTTAAAAAATACTTGGTTCTTTTAATAAATCAACAGTTCACATGGTGATTTCCTTGCTTTAGTCTTTTAGGTGGGAAATATAAACAAATCAATAACAATAAGACAGATTTAATTTTCCTCCAATTGTAAGTCACGGAATCCTTCCTCCATAGTGATGCGATGGTTTGATTATAGGAAAAAGTGAGAATGCCTCCTTATGCTTGTTATATTAAATCATAAACCTGGAAAATATTTATTTCAGTGTTAAATGTTGATTCAGCTGTGTGCTTATCGATAATCAACACCACACTCTGAAGATTCCAAACGTTCTTTATCTTTCCTCTGAAGGTATAGTAATTTTTTAGGCTACTTTAGTTCTAAAGGTAATATTTGTTGTATTTTATAAGAAATGCCCTTCTGGAAATGTAAAACAATTTAATGAACTCGTTGGTTAGACGTTAAATTTCAAAGATTTGCTGCCAAACTTTCTTTCCAAGATGTAGAATCAACCTCTGTTGTTGAAAAGAAAATCTAACACTATTTTAGTTGCTTAAAGATTATATCAAAAAAATCAAAGTGTGTATTGTAAGACCAAAAAGACATACTGCAACAGAGGTACTTCTTATCTAATTGCATTTATTATTTTTTGTATGTCAGGCTCTTTAGCATAATATTATACTTTTTCAAAGTAATTTTTTTATAAAATCTAAAATACCATGACGTCTTTTTCCATTTGCTTGGACCTTGGCAGGTATCGAGGTATCCTCAAGTTCACCCAGTTCAGTTTACCATCGTATAAATCCTTATAAACGTGTTTAAAATTATTTTTAAACTATAAAAACGTTTGATTTCCGTGCAAAATCAATCCATTGGTGCATTATTGAGCAGCTTTACACAATATCCCTAAATAGCTGGGGGAAAAAACTTAAAATGTATTTACAATGTTTCGGTTGGAGAATGTGCCAAACTGTCAAAGCAGTTTGTCAGTGTAATATCACAAAACCAGCTGGCATGTCATTGAGTCTGAACAAACCTTTTCAATTTCAAATTAAAACAGCTCGCCACTTATCTAAGAAGCAGCTGATTAAACATTGAGATGTAGCCTCTGTCCTTCTTAACTAACATAGTCTGTGGTGAGCCTTTCTATTCTGTTTCTCAGGCAAAGGCAACAGATTTCAACTTTTTTGTGTCACTAGTTGTAGAGCGATAAAGACGATTTCATTATATGCAGTGCTACGGGGCTCTGGAGTCGGTGCCCATTTATCATCACCAAATTCCAGCCTTTTTCTAGATGAAGCCGAAGGGCGTGACCTCTTTCTCTCAAGAAAAGTTAAAAACGTCACGTGATTGTCGTGTTGTTTTGTTTTTCTAACAATCTGCTGATTGGGCTAGAGCATAGACTTATTATAACTCACCTTTTTGCTCGAGAACCTGCTTACAAGCATCACGTGACTTTTGTGAGAAAGAGGCCGGAGCCATTAAATAAGAGAACTATACACCTCTTATTTAAAAAAAATCTAAACAGCAATGATCTATTCTATTTAATTGTGTTTCTTCAGAATCTATACATTCAGAAATTGAAATTAATAAGGGATACACCACGCTGTGAATAACGCTTATAGGAGTACATCGTTGTGAACTTTTGGTTTGTGTTCTCGTTCTTTTGCGTTATTTCTTATATTTTGTGTGAACATTTTTAGTCATAAGAATATTTACCCACAGACATGCTTTTAATTGTATTTACAGACCATTGATTTCTTAAAGTAGGCTTCGTTTTATCCTCTGATTTTACAATCGATCAAGCATTGTGACAAAATGGTAAAGTGTGCGCGTTAAATTTTGCGCGCTTGAACTAAAAAAAATTATTGCCTTTATTATGCCAACGTTGTTTCTTCCAGAGAGATCCGTATTAAGATAATTCTGTTTTTTTTTTGTGCATTTAAATGTCGGGTGTTTAAGAGTTGTTGTTTTTTCTTCTCAATTTTCGGCTCAATATGCTCAAATCAGAAAATAGAGAATGTTTGCATACCTTTAAGATTATGCCCGCGTAAATCGCGTAAATCTATAACCATCAACTAATGCATCGCACATTTGTGTAGAATTTTTCGCCCCCCCCCCCTCGCTAAAAAGCCTTTACAATATCAATTTTGGGCTAAGTTCCATTATGGTAAGATAATTATTATAATTATAAGAGAAAGCTTTATCAGAACATTGCATGACTACTGATGTAAGCACCTTTCATAGCTCCGCCGCCATCCATGTCGCCCATCTGTTACCCCAACTATACTGGTGTACCTTCCGGCTTTACCTTCACCTGGCTCTTCTTAACCCACTGGACACCAGGATTTGATAAATCACCAAAACTTTAAAGACCAAAAATGTGGACTGGGGTTCAGTGAGTTAACCCGTGTCCAGGATCCTTAATCGTTATAAGACCATGGACTTGATTTATAGAATTAATGTACCTATAATGATTCTACGCTATTCTTTTTTATTTTTTTAAGTAAACCAATCTCATGTGAAGTGTCTAAAACCCCTAGACCACCCTCACAGCACCGCTGCAAAATAGAGTAAGGAACTGTGGATGTGACTTTCTTGTTCCCTTAAAAAATAATTATGCTATAAAATACGCTTGAAAGATTTTCATTTGGTGATTTCTAATAACAGCCATTATTATGATAAATGGCAACGGCAAGAAAAAAAAAAACAATTAGACATAGACGGAGTTGAACAATTTTCTTTTGATAACTCAAAATGAAAACTCTTTTTTTCTTTTTATGAACAGTATTGACTGTATCTTTGCATTTTAAATGTCAACACTAAGATTCAGGAAATTTTTGTGGAGAAAACCTGAAGGGTCACATTATGAATCTATTTGGTTTGGGTTCGTTAACATTATTTCTTCAATTTCATATTAGTGCTGTTTTCAACGTATTTATTTATTTATTCATCTAGTATTCTCTCAGAAAGAATCGACGTGAAATGGCACCCCTCCCTGTTTTGGTCTTGTGCTATATATTTTAAAAGCTTTCTGCCCGTCCTTTCTTGAATGTCATTCAGTTTTTTCTTGATCTTCCTTTGCCTCTTGTCCTCTCTGCTCTACCCTACAATATATATCTGCCTGGCGGATTATGGCGTTTCAGATGCTTACAAATCGTTCAGCTTTCTTTTCTTCCTTTTAATATTATAACGTGTTAATGTTGAATTTTAACCAGATCATACTTTCACAATGCATTTCGAATGATCACTGTCTTAATATAAGGCTTCACAGTTTGTCTTTCCCATCAGCCACACACTGATGGTGCAGCAAACATGGTCATTTTGTTTTTGCGGTATACAATGCGCTTTTCATATTTACGTTTCGGCCTTGGTTTTTGGAATGGACATAATTATTTTATACATTACTCTTTCCATCATTACATTTTGGCCCTGACTTCTGGGGTGGGTATGTTACTGCACACTACAAAAAAGTACTTGAATGGATTTGTGAGAAGGGCCCAACAGATAATAAATACAGACCTTGAATGAGAGTAGTTGCCCTGAAATATAATTTGCATGAGGGATTGAATGTTTAGGGCGCATATGTATAACTACTCTCTTCCATAAACCATGCACGGAGAAAATACTGCCATCTCTTCTGCTCGACATGTAATGTTCGTGATCTCTGCGGACTTGGTTGCATTAAGCTGTAACAGATCTACATTCTCAAAGTAGAGTAAAAGGACATCATTTATTATCTTTTCTTTTACTTTGGTGTCGTTCTCCAATTTTTTTTCGAGCGGGTCATGTACATAAGTGTTATTCATGTACAAATATTGCCCCATTTTGCAATCTGAAAATATAGATTGGGTCAAATCGCGTGAAGCCTTTATACTGAAAATACTCTCGGATTAACGCCCATACCGCTTTGTACAATACACAAGGACCGGATCGATCGGAGTTGATTGTGTGAGCTGTAAGCCAACACGAGCGGCGGGTGAGTGGGACAGATACCCCACCCGAAACTACAGCGTGATGTTTATCGAGTAGTTTTCATCTTAAGCTTTGAACAAAGGATATTAATATTGTTTAATACTGTTTGATAGATTTTCCTGTCTATCTGCTCTTTCGAAGATAATCAAATTAAAGGCAGTATGAGAAATGAGAGTATGTTTAGCAAGGGGAAAAGGTAGTGACAAACTGATAAATAGGTGCGGAGGAAAGAGATCTCAGCCAGGTATTATGACTGCCGTGCGCGTGATTCACTCACGTGAAGATTGAGCCATCGCCAATATCAAACCCTAGTCAGTAGCTCTATCAACGACTCAGAAATGTGTGGCCGAAAATTTGAAGTGACGAAGCACAAACTAGCTGCGTGATCATGTAAGGCATAAAAGAAAGATTTAGAGTAAGCTGTTGTTTCGCACAACTTAAGAGAAACGGTGCACAGCATTATGTGGGCGCATGTTTACTTTTTAAAACATTGAACAAAGAGAGGGCAGATAATTTTGCCAAATAATTAGCTCAATATCAATTTTTACAAAATGTAATAATTTATAAGACTTATCTTGTTAAAGCATCCCCGTACCGCTTTGCTGCTTAGCCTTTAATCAATTATGCAGTGTAAGATTACCAAGGTCTATAACAGGCAAAACTGCCAATGGTTATTTCAGTTGTTGGGATTTTTGATGTTCGTTTTTTTATTTATTGTTGCTGTTTTTTTTTAACTTTTTTGGGGAGGAGGGAGGGGGGTGTTCTCTCGCACATTCATTCAGCCCCAGTCTCCATTGTATGAAAATCTATTGTGTGTACAACAATCGTATTCAAATGTTTGTCCGAATTGCTCACAGTGTAAAACGTAGTACTGAGAGATTACCATTCTTGCGAATGTGTACATGTGATAGCTATGGAAACGATATAAGTAAATAGAGGATTTGTTTAACATGGTGCAATATTAAAAGCTGACCATGACTGTGGCTAACATAACTGGCGGCAAATTTTTTTCGATCAAAATATACACAATGCATTCTGGTACAAAACGGCTTGCCGCATGTGGTATCACGAAATCCAACTATCTTTTTATTGTCCGATGAAAGTAAAATAGACATTTAAACTAATGTTCTTTTGGTTCGATGAGGAGAAATTGAACCTTTGAAAGTGCTATCGACAAAAGTTTTATATTTTTTCCATGTCTACACGCCAAAATATTTCCTATACTTTATTCATGTTGAACTAGATTAGAATCTGTAATGTACTTGCCTTCCAAGCACCTTGGCTTTACAAGTTAAATGATCCATTTAAGATACAATTTGTATAGTGAGCGAAATAAAATCAGTGTTTATCAGTAAACGTCACCTTTTTAACAAAATACTAAACAGCTACATGTACTTTTATATTAACAAAACTAATAATATAAGGAAGCGACGATAGCCCTCTCATACAGTGGTTTGAAGTGGCGAGCAGGTGGTCCACGGTTTGAATCCCAGTTGTTAATCTCGTCTCATTAAAGGGTAACTTTGTGAAGCCTATACGAAAATAAGCCAGTTAAGAATACTTAATTTATAAATTACAAATCGTCATCTTAGTTGTAATAGGGCAAGTCTGATGTCTAAAATACTAAAAGCTTTTAACACTTTAAGAAAATGAGACAGATAACTCTGCACCTGACGAGACGAAATGTCAAGTGGTGAAGCAAGTAAGACCAGCATTAGCTGGTGAGATTCCTCCCCCATGTCTTCTACTCCCGATCGTCAAAAATCTATTTGCCTGATTTCGTTCCCTACTGACTGGATCGGTGTCACTACAACGTGACTGGTTGAGACAGATGTCATGGTATCCCCGCACTTTCCCTGTGTAACATCACATAAAATTGTCAGACTTTAGTCTTGGGGCCGTCCACAATATAGTATATAATGCTGATGTTGGTTGCCTGGTAACCAAAACAACTCAACTTAAATCGACTAGGCTACTTCCAAACGGGTGTGACGGAACTGTTGAGAACACAGTAAGTATACTAAGTAAGAGTGCGAGAAGCCGGTGAGCACCCTACCCCACGTCCGGCGAGTCAAGCCACAGCCAGGCTGTGAGCGTGAAGCTGACCACTCCTGTGGCGTCCAGTCTGGGCGAGGCCCGGGGCTGCAGGAAGCAGGTCGGTCCAGCCCTGGTCAGTGTCCAGCTCAGCTCCCCAGAGCCGCTGTTGGGCCGGGTGTTGACGATGTCGGCCACCACACAGTCGCCAGACCCGGGGCTCGTCGCTGCAACACACATAGGATAGCGGGGTGCTTCATCACAATACTTAATCATTTATGTCTAAAATTGTCAATAGTTGGCTATAAATGTCAACAGTTTATAATTAATGTGAATTGTTAACAATTTATATTAATGGTTAGTTATTAATATCAATAAGTAGTTATAACTGTCAATAATTAATATCAAATAGTTTACATCCACTGTTGTGAATAATGGTTAATGTCAATACTTAAATATTATGATTGATATCAATAGCAAATGATTGATGTTAATAATTAATCATTGATGATTTAATGTTTACATTTATTAATGATAAGTGATGGTCAATATCTGCAACTTCTGATTATTATTTCATGTCAATCATTAATGAAAATTATTAATCGCTAAAGTAAATTTCTAATAATTGATTGTCCTATAACACGCTCATTCTTTATATATACATACACGTCAATATGACCCTTATGCATTTTTGAAAGGTTGGTATGCTTTTATAGTGTGCTTTAATCGATTGTGTCTATTACTACTACATTCCTATTCCTAACCATTTTATTCCACAAACCACCTTAATTTTTAAAGAACTCCTGTGATATTTACAAATGCACATAGTTATGCGACAGTTAATTTTCTTAATATGCCTTTTCTGTACAAATTTGAACCACTCTGTTACCTAGTTTTATAATGATTTGAATGTACACACCATATCAATGTTTAACTTTTTCATTAACTATTTCTTTCTGTAATACACAATCATGTATGTCCAACTCTAATTCTCCTATTCCTATTCTTAAATGTAAACTGTACAAGTATATTTGAGCATGCCATTTTTTATTATCTCCTCGAGGAATTAATAAAGGGCTATCTTATCTTATCTTATCGTTTCTCATGCTGAATTCACCCTGTTTGTAGTACTTAGACTTCTTATAGCAGATTTTCACGGATAAAACAAAACCTCCCATGCAAAATGTCGAGCCAATGCGCTCACTAATATATCATTACAATAATGGAGTTAGGACAGTTAGGACTCTGATGTGTTTTAGATCCCCTAGATGTTTTCCCAGCAGGCAGAGCCAACAGCTAAGACTCGAACCTTGCATCTCCTGTTCGTCGATAAAAAGCAAGACTGGACTATCGACGCTACCTCATAATACAGTTGTAAGAGGTATAACTGTTGAGTGCTTCTTGTCTTAGTACAGGTGCTGAGGACTTTTTATCTTATTGCACGTGTTCATATCTTTTTATCTCAGTACAACTGGTGAGGACTTCTTATCTTAGTACACGTGTTGAGAACTTCTTAGTAAAAGTGTTGAGGACTTCTTATCTTAGTACAAGTGTTGAGGACTTCTTATCTTAGTACAAGTGTTGAGGACTTCTTATCTTAGTACAAGTGTTGAGGACTTCTTATCTTAGTAAACGTGTTGAGGACTTCTTATCTTAGTACAAGTGTTGAGGACTTCTTATCTTAGTACATTTATTAAGGACTTCTTATCTTAGTACAAGTGTTGAGGACTTCTTATCTTAGTACAAGTGTTGAGGACTTCTTATCTTAGTACAAGTGTTGAGGACTTCTTATCTTAGTACAAGTGTTGAGGATTTCTTATCTTAATACAAGTATTGAGGACTTCTTATCTTAGTACAACTGATGAGGACTTCTTATCTTAGTACAAGTGTTGACGAATTCTTATCTTAGTACATGTACAAGACTTAGTGTTAAGGGCTCCCTACCTTCTAGAAGGTTTGTCGCTGGAGGCAGCTCTGATCTGCCTGGACAGGTCTGCACACAGACGTCCTGGGTGCACGTGTTGATGGACTGGACCCCGGGCGAGCTGATGCAGAAGGCGGTGGTCGTGCCCAGGCCGCAGGTGCTGGCACTGGGGTTGGTCTTCACGGGGCGGCCGAGCGCCGCGTTGAACAGTGGAGGGAAGGGCCGCTGCGAGCTGGGCAGCTGGGCATGGCTGGGACCCGGCATAAGCAGGACCAGGAAGAGGAGATGCAGCAGGAGGCACGGGCTGGACTTGTGGTTTACAGGTGAGAGGTATAGGAGCATGGGGATGCAGAGGTGCAGTGACGGGAAAAGGCTGGATATTGATTGGAATAATAATGGGACATGATGGTGCGGAGAACTCGGTGAAGAATTCTCAGGAGGGTAAGAAAATGTTTTGTGGACTAAAACGGGGTAGGAAAAGGTAGAGATTGCTCTCCGGTGGTTGTTCTTTATCTGGCTGTTGAGAGTTGTGTGCGGGGTGGGGCTTTGGTTGAAAGCAGGTTCACTGTGATTGCCGGCAGCCATTCTGAGGCAGCAGTGTTCGATAATGAGGTAATATATAGACGTCAATTTTGATTCATTTGCTTCTGTGAATATGGTATCTTCAGAAATTCCAAATTAAGGTTCAGCGTTGAATCCAGGTGAGTTTAAAGCCATTTTGAAGTCAATGTGCTACACAGACATCCCGATATAGAATATTTGAAACGAATATTCTTCATGAAGATGCGGTAAGTGTAACGATCAATTTCCAGTATGCCTTGAAATGTGTAGAATTGTTGACTGGACACTCTTGACTTAAGTTTCAATATTTTGAACCGTAAAATATTTAATCGAGTTGCGTTGTTGTTGTCTTTTTATGAAGCAATGTTCTGTCATAACACACAAATATTTTAGGTATATCTACAAATAAGGAAGAAAAACAATGGGGGTTTGATCGTTTTGAAATTTTTAAGACAGAATGAATAATCTTTACATACTACCAGAAAGCTACGTTTTCACTGTTCCATCTGGCCTAACTTGGGTGCTCTTTGGTCGCACAATGCGAAGCCCTCTTCTAGTTTAAAGTCCCCTATGTCTCAAGAAAGATCCTTACGGTGAGAGAAGCCACATAATCCAATAGCATGCGTTTAGCGGTGTTTTCCCAAGCTGGTAACACAGGTCAAGTTTCAGCCTCCCTGATAGTATCGCACCGCTGGTATCCTTCAGCTTAGTGGTAAGTATGTGCTAAACGGGCCTCGCTACCATTGGTTCATTGAAGTACAGGTCGTGAGAAAATGAAGCACAATAGGTGACTAGGGCTGTTTGTAGAGCCTAACCCCTTGAAGACAATTTTTGCTTGTTTACAGTACTCTGTTTATATACATTACCTTCTTTTATCACCAGGTGACTTTATTTCTTGACTGCCAGTGGTTAGTTTTTATTCATATTAATATTTTAATTTTTAGATTTTAATATACATTTCTTTTGACTCTTTATGTCGTTATAATAATCAGACCGATGATGCCTAAAATTTTATGGTATTTCTTAGCGTTAAGCCTTACTTTTTCAGCCACATTTATACAACTTCTTCTCTTAAAGGCAGAAGATAATTTAGCCCAAAGGTTTTTAACACAATCGCTTCACTTCAAGGTGTTAGGGTAAAAATAAAGATTGGTACCTTGGCATCCAACGCCAGAAACGAGGCTAGGTCGCGGGTGTGGCCTCAGAACGGGATATATGGGACTTGACTGACATGATACTTACACCGACCCTACTAGTAGGTAAATACTCTGTCACCAGAGTCACTGTGGGCTTGAACCCGGACCTTCTGCGTCGGTATCTGATGCTTTAACACCCACGCTACCCTATCCCCAAACTTTTAGTGCAAGAAGAAAATTAAGCAACATAGTTTTACGGCTGCCCTGGTTAACGCTGAAACATTAGACATTGTTATTTTGGCCTATCAAAGTAATATCAATGAACATATATACGATTCATAGCTTTCCTCCTCTCACTTGCTCTCACTTGTTTGGTTTCATCGCTATGGCGATAATTTAATCGCACTGTCTCATGTGTGGCAGCACTTAAAATTGTCAGACGTTAGTCTTGGGGCCCGTCTACAATATAGCCCATATAGTGCTGATGTTGGACGTTAAACCAACTCAACAACAATAATATCTCGCGATAATTTAAAAGATAAACTGGCTCAAGAGAAATACCTCAGATCTATGAGTAATAAACAGACCCTTTTTAAATAAGAAAATACATATACATAAAAGTCCATGTAAACTAAATAACTATAATTGCACGTCACAAAATATCAATCTTGCTAATGTCAAGCACAGAAAGACATTCATTGCAGTATTTATTGCTCATGCCATTTGTGGCTATACTAAGTGTAGCGTTACAACACAAAACATGTAATTTATAATTCTTTGTATTTCCAGAATAGTAGGCAACCACTTCAAAGTTGTTCCAAACTAACATTAACCATATATACAATTAGCATTTCGTCCACAAAGAAATATCAGGAAGAAAACAGAAATCCGTGAAATACAGCAGTTTTAAGAAGTATAACAATTCACTACAACACACTGATCTGACACTCCTCAAAATTATAACTAGAATTTTACACAATAGATAGTATAAGACATATTAAGTCCTTCGGAAAAGTTTTAAGAAATGACAGAAAATAAAAGCAGTACCCATTGCATAACGTACTAAATGTAGACCAAATAGAGCCAAAAACACATCCGAAAATATTCAGAATGGATACATACAGTCTCAGCAACACAAGGCAAACATATGGTATAACTTTGTACACACACCGCTTTACCCAGAAAGGTGCGGGAAGTGAGTAAATCCGAGCGGATTGAGGCCAGCTGGCGCTCACCTTAACCCATCGGACGCTGTTCGATACTGCGTCTCACCAGCTTTCAATCAGCCCAGCTCAACTCGCCCTTCGCCGCTCACATATCGACGACAGTTTACTTGAAGAAGAGAGGCCCGGGTCTGATCATGTCTTCGTGTCTTCAGTAGCAGCTGCGGTGAGCGGGCACCGCCCTCATCTCCCTCCCATTGTGTTGCCGGGACAGTCACACTCGGTGCGGATGGACGCGGGGTGGGGGAGGGGGCAAGGAGCGGTGCGCAGTCAACTATGACCACACTAAGCGGCAGATCTGTGTGTGTGTGTGGGGGAGCAATCTCCCTCGAACGATGGCGTAGCTGGGGGCTGTGGTGGGGTGTGGGGGGGGGGGAGACACCTGTTTATGTGTGTGTGGTGTTTCTCTGGCTATAATGTGACTTAAAGGATATTTTTGATAATGTCAATAATTTCTGATGTGACATTAGGACGTAATTTTTTTCAATTTCAATGATTTCTATTATGAGGGGGGGGGGGGGGGGGGGGGCCCCCCCCCGAAAAAAAAAAGAGCGCTCACTCCCTGAAATAGTAATAATGCCTTATAATGCAATAATATTGTTTGTTTTTTCTTCACAAAGGTTAAGATAAAAGTTTATTGTTTCAGTTTTTTTATTCATTGAATAAAACTACAACCTACTGTAGGCAAAAACAAAGATAAAACAAAAGAGTTATATACTTATCGGTAATGGTGGTATTTTAGTTATAATAACGTTATTTAAATCTTCACCTTAAGTCCGGCACTTTCCTTGACTTTTTTGAAGCAGATAGTATATTGCTGGTCATCAAGAACATCTGATTGATAAGCGACAGTTGGACACGTCAGTCGTGTGACTTTGTTGATAAGAAAAGATAATTTTCAACTTTAATAAAGATCGCTCTCTGCGGCAACTTGATATAATGAAGACTGTATAATGTTCTAAATAATTATAGTGCCTGTTATAAAAGCAAATTAATTTAACATTAACATTGGAAACCTTCATAAGTGCATCACTTTTGGCTCTTCGCCGAAAAAATATTTTTGAACCTGAAATACTGACGCTGCTCATCTTCTAAAGAAATACCGAAATGACTAATGTATGAATATAATAGTGGTCTCTCGGCTGTAGTTTTGATCTCTTCGTCAAAAATTTAAACCCATCTTAAAAGCCAACACAACAAATAATTCGCAAATACGCTTTACAGATAGAATCATAAGATATTACGATACCCAACAAAACTGTTACAAGTGTTCCTTTGCATCACCTTAGTCAAGAGGTGGCATCCGTACACTGAAATGCTTGTGCCAAGTTTGTGCAAAATAATTTGAAGCCAACAGTTTCATGCCACCTCTTTTTGTAAACTGAAACGAGTCTAGCACGTAAGTAAAAGATTCTTCCACATCGCCATTAAAACAAGCGCAGTATTCAAATAAATTTAAGTCTGTTGTAGACTTCTGTTTCTTGCATCGGCTCTTTAAAGCATGTTGTTTCAGAATACTAATTTTAGCTTTTAACTGACTCATCTGTACGTCAACCCATCGTACACAAACCTTCTCGTATTGCTCATCTCTTATGCCTGGTTTATTCGTAGCCAAACCTCGATGCATTTGTTGCTTGGTTGTTGTGACTTATATTCAAGCCAAGGCTTTATATGCGTCTTGCATGGCAGATATTAGTGAGTATGAGGGGTACAGCTTTTCAAGGAAAAAAGCTGACCGCTCTGGCACAGCTGTCTACTCTAAGTTGGAATAGTGTATAGCACAAGGGGCCTTTGTCGCCAGAGGGTTGGTTTCTAAACTATAAACCGTTGTAAAGTCCACATAAGGTAGAAATAATTCTTGTCATAACTCTATCCGCGATAATCTGCAGTATTCAGGTTATGAGAAACTCCAAACTCCTGTAAAGCGTAAAACACCAGTTGTATTTTGTGGCCTTCATTTGCCATGCAAGTGTTGCAAATTGCTCAATTTGACTATTCCTCTCTATGTATCATTAATTGAAACTTAAGTTAGCTGGTCAAACATAACTATTTGGACTGTTTGGTTCTAAGTATTTATTTTATCCAGCACATGTTTTGTTCCACCACCTTTTTCCATCATTGTGCATGTCCAAAAGTTTGTGCGTGTGTGTCGCTGTAAGAATTCACCGAGCCGGTAGATCAGCTTCAACATTTTTGTGTGCTGCTCGTTGTCTCCTCTAAAGAAATTACTTTTATTTCACTGATCACGCATTTCAACGTTGATCTACAAGAATACTCGTGCTATTCAATCTGCTGTGATTCGTCCTACATGATCTTTGATGGAAAGAGATTGTCTCAAAAAGTCATCTATGGTACTACGTGTTTCCAGTAATTGTTCTAAAAGTCATTTTGAGCAAGCAATGGTCTACCCGGTTCTGCATGATGGCGCACAGTGTCGTGTAAAACAGTCATTGATGCACGTAAAGCAGAACCTGTGTACGACCTATGGACAATGGTTTTCACAACTAACACAAACTTTCGGTCCTAATCAAGGGCGGCTGGTGCCTTTAGGCTCTGTTTCGCGAAGAAGGGGTTGTTTTACAAAAATACAATGTACACAATAATATGACAAATATTAAAATCAATAATAAATGTATCCGTCAGACTCTGCAACTAAAAGTTAAACGGACAAATCAAATGTGATACGTTTTCCCAATCAAACCCCAGTAAAATAACCAACAGTGCTTCATTAAAATGCGTTTATTGAAATTAGACCTGAAGTTTAGTGTAAAAAATATTTATATTGTCATTATTTGTTTTTATTGATGTTTCTGTTTTGTTTTGTTTTGTTTTGTTTGCTGTTTTTGTCTGTTTTTTATTTGGATTTTAGGAGGGGTATTGTATCTAATGTAGCCAAGCCTTTCGTGTTTACAATCAATTTTGAGGAAAGTTAAATGAATGACACTTAAATCAGAGGCCAAAATTTCCAATCAGCAGTTTGTCAATGGTTCATAAACTTTTCTTTGTGTGGCCAATGATATCTGACGAATGAAGGTGTGATGTTATTTCGATAAAGCTTGATCAATATTGATCAATAGTTTTTCGCATTCGAGGAATTTCATCAAAAGTTACATTCCTACTTGAACAGCACGCTTGCATTATAAAATACTATCTGGGATGCCCGGCTTCGCTTAGGATTTGGGACACAGTATGGCGGAGAAGACGATAATAATTTCACCAGTTCACAAATATATAATAAGAAGATAAATATAACACTAGCGCGAGTATGCCAGTCAAGTTTTACCACCTTAGGTTTTGCCCTGGCAATCAGAGTGCTGGAAGCTTAAGTTTCTTTATTTTTTTGTTGTTGCCTTTTTTGTCTGGGGGTTTTGTTTGTTGTTGTTATACTTTTTCTTACCATACATTTTTTCTACTCTCGTCACATAATTTGCATATCATAATTAATAAGTCTCCTTCACTGCATAGTTGGCACAGATTTATAAATGAATCTCTCACTCACTACCCCTTCCACAATATAGCCTATACAGTGCTGACGTTGGACGTTAAGCAACCATTTCAAATCAACCCAATCATCACAAAGTTTGCAAAGGTTTGTATAAAATATAAATCTCTCACTCACTACATACATGGAACAGATTTTTAAATACATTTCTCACTTACTGCATAGTTTGTAATTACTATGTAGTTTGTATTTGTTGTATAGTTTGTCTAGATTTATAAATACACATATCACTCACTAAACAGTTTACATTGATCTATAAAATTATTCTATATCTACTAAACTGTGTAATATTCTTGTATCAAATATGGAAACAAATTACTTTAATACAAACAGCAGAGCAGCATAGGAAATGAAAACATGGGAACAAAGTTCAAACACACTTATCTGCAGTGAAAAACACAAAAAGTGCACATCTAGAAAATAGGATCGTAGAATTGGCCAGTTTGCAAACCTCCAGACTAACGAGTAGTAGATACCAGTCAATAATGACGTGAAAATTAAGAGGCAGGGGAGGGAACGCAAATATTAAGACATCGATCCACGTTTTTGAACATACTCCGAATGTCATCCCTTGGTTTTAGAAAAAAAAAGGCCAGACTAACGAGCAGTAGAGTATAGATTCCATTCCCAGCTGTGCCTCCGTGTCTGTACATGCATAGGGTTCTTCGAGAACTCGAGAGAATGTTTATTCATTAAAATAGTTAATTGTTACCTACATGATTGTACCGACATAGGATTCTTATTGTTGATCTTTGTTCGACCGCACCGGAGTTATCTCTCATTCGTTCCTTTTTTCTCTAAAACCAAGGGATGACATTCGGAGTATGTTCAAAAACGTGGATCGATGTCTTAATATTTGCGTTCCCTCCCCTGCCTCTTAATTTTCACGTTGACTATCTGGTGGTTTCCTCAGTGTTGTACATGTATCTTAATCTAAATAGACAACGGAGTAGCACGAGAGAGGTTGACTATCTGGTGGTTTCCTCAGTGGTGTACATGCATCTCTACCTTGTTATAATCTCAATAGCTTATACTGCTAGGCCCACCGACTGAGATCCTGGCGCTCTCTCTTAATCTAAAATCACTCTCTTAATTTTCACGTTGACTATCTGGTGGTTTCCTCAGTGTTGTACATGTATCTTAATCTAAAATCACAACTGTCCTTTTTGCAATTACAAAGACGTTGCCATAATTTGGTAGAAAGTTTCTAATAGCAACACAATGTGTGACGTCACTCGTCGTTCCAAACAATCTTTCAAACAAATTTGGATGTAACATAAAACTATCAGCCTTTAGTCTTGGTATTGGTGTATAATGGCTTTTTTCCTCACGATAATCATGTAAAACTCACACACACAAAAAAACAACAAAAAACTATTAACAGATAAACATATTTGCCCCGTCACAACTATAGGCCAATCTCAGATTTATAAATAAAATTTGACCCGCACCTCAAAACTGACCAATGCTGTCTATTCTCGTGTACAGGCATAGAAACAAAATAGTGTAACTTTTTGCATCATGAATTGGTATACTTGTAATCACATTAGTTTATTTTTTTTGAAAAACAAAAACAAAAAACAAAAAAATAAAAAACAATAACAACACCCATTAACAAAAAAACAAACCTTTTCCACTCTCGTTTTTCATTGTTTTTAAGCTGAATTGAAGTATAATTTAGTCAACACATAAATGAACGCAGTAACGAATATGCCATGTTTGGACAAACAGCAAAATAATAAAAACAAATAATCACACAGAAAAATAGGAACTTTAAGAAAAAACTCAAATGGAGTATACAAACAGGAAATACCATCTAAATGTCTCTCTCTTTCTCTCTCTCTCTATCTCTATCTCTCTATCTCTATCTCTATCTCTCTCTCTATCTCTCTCTATCTCTCTCTATCTATCTATCTATCTATCTATCTATCTATCTATCTATCTATCTATCTATCTATCTATCTATCTATCTATCTATATCTATCTATCTATCTATCTATCTATCTATCTATCTATATCATCATCATCATCATTATCATCATCATCATCATCATCATCATCATCATCATCATCATCATCATCATCATCATCATCTTCTTCTTCTTCTTCTTCTTCTTCTTCTTCTTCTTCTTCTTCTTCTTCTTCTTCTTCTGCTTCTTCTTCTCCTTTCCCTCTCTACCTAAGAAAAGTTCTTTCGCAAGCGACCCGAAATTTCCTCTCGGCACAGAGCGCATCGTTCCCGACCGCATTAGTCCCGCCAGCAGTGATGCTGACGCAGTCTTCGTTATTATTATTGTCCGGCTGTCCCGAATCGAAGAGCTGTTTCTTGAGAGCTGGAGTGATGGCATCGCCAGTGTCTTGCCAGATGAAGGTCCCCTCTGAAGCGAGGTCCGTCAAGCCGATGTAGAGGCGGATGCCGTGCGGGAGCATGTTGATTTTTTGCATGGTGCGGCCCACGAATAGGTGCGCACCAACACTCAGGCAGAATTCAAGCGCCTCTAAGTAGTACATGGCGACGTCGGACACCATGATACAGGCAGACAGGGTCCCGGATGTAACTAATCTGAAGCCGCCACTCGTGTCGCAGCTGGAGGGCGCGTAGAGGTTACCATCCGTGCTACTGGGCGCCAGTGCCGCGCCCAACGTGCCGTACTTAAGGAATGATCCCGGAGTACAGCGTCCTGTGATGGAGTTATACATGAACGTCTGGCATTGGCTCCCATACCTGTTGGGGCAAATTGAATGCCATGAAATTGAGCCTTAATTCAACAATGATATAATTGTTTTCTAAATCTGCGAAACGGGAGAAATTCATATAACAAAAGTAGGGGTGTGGGGGCGTGATGTCGATACCCCGCAGGAACAATTAGGTTTGTGTTTCTTAGCAACATAGTGCCCTTAGTCCAATCTAAAAATCTTGGTTTGAATGGATACCCTGCGGTGTAAATATGATTCGTCTTTTGGTTTGGCAACTGTGGCATATCGATGTTCACGAATCATGAACTATTTAGTTCTATGGTAGTTAACATATAGTCGTTTCTTAAGAGAAGCAGGCACTGGATTATATATCCTCAATTAAATCAGGACACAACAAGTCTCTGTCTGCCTGTCGTTCTCTTTTCGTTCATTTTACATTTTGAAATAACATGTCTTAAACTAAGTCTGCCTCGGAAAACAGGCGTTTTTATAGTTTAGACAGTCGTGTATATAGAGAGCATTTACAAAAATTAAATCTGGCTGCAATAACATTACCACGCACTATACTCTATTCTTCAAAAAATAAAAATGACATATCTGTTACCTGGCATAAAAACTGAGGATCGTTTTACAATTCACTATCTCCTAAGTAATAATACGTACGAGTAAGCAAAACATTTTTTGGTTGTGCTGCCTGTTAGTCCTGGCGTTTTTGTAAGATTATTATTTAACCTCTCACCTGCTCCTGCAGGTGGTCCCACAGGCGGCTAGCGAGTGAACAGTCCAGGCAGAGGCAAGCTGCTCTGTACCCATGTTACTACTGGTCACCACCTTAAACAGCATCTGGCGCTTCAAGCTTGCGGCGCTGACAACCAGCGCTTGGAGCAAGCCTAGGATCGCAAAGGTACAGAATGGGATCAGTCAATTATTATAGAAAGATGATTTTCATGATGATGGTGATAATGACATGATGATGATAATGATTATATTGATTATAATTATGGTGATGATCATGATGATCATGATGAAGATGACGATGATGATGATGATGATAATGATGATGATGATGATGATGATGATGATGATGATGATGATGATGATGATGATGATGATGATGATGATGATGATGATGATGATGGTGAT
>RQTK01000666.1:164893-188012 GCA_003991915.1 Elysia chlorotica | reverse complement strand
TAATAATAATAATAATAATAATAATAATAATAATAATGATAATAATAATAATATTTAATAATGATAGAGTAGTAATTATTTAAAAAAAGGGTAGATTGGACATGTTTTTATCGGTTTAAAAAAATAATTTTTCGTCTACTCACCTATAAATATTGCTTCCAACAATTCCATTTGGTAAATTTTTCTCAGAAGCTTTTTTGAATGAGCGTAGTTTATTGAATGTTTGTAGCACGCTACAGGACTGCGGCCTTAGAAGAGGTATTTGTCCATCCAAGGTGGGAATACGCCAGTGTTTTATGCTGCACAATAATTTAATGAAAAAGAGGCAATAGCAGAATTACAAGAGAAATAGAAAATTGTTTCATTAAGCTAAACAATGAATCCGTAACCAGTGCAGCTTCTGGGAACAAAGACATTTTTGAAAGTCTTAGGGCCGTGGATGAAGGAAAAAAATTGATTTTACGGTGGAAAATGTTTTAGTACCTTAACAACAATTATAAATATTTTAGCGATCGATTTTTGGGCGTTATTTTCTTTTCATGATTTTTATAGAGTTACCAGCCATATCCATACGCAATCTGCTTAGCTTATGTGAAAAAATATCGAATGTGGCAGTATTATTCTTTCCATGACTGCTGTTTCTCTTTTTTTGCATCTAAATGAGATGTAACAACTGATGTAGTTGAAAGCAAAATGTGTGTATTGAAAAGCGTCGAGAAATAATGAATTGCGATAAAAGGAAGCAACGAAACGGAACCCACACTTTGGCGGTGGTAAGTGTGCGTATGTATGTGTCTGTGTGTTTGCATGTTGACTATTTATTTAAACAAACAAGACTTGCTTGCAAAACGACCAGGTTTGAATCTCAGCTTACATCCCATGTGCCGTTTTTACATAAATCTATGGGACGTGACACATTTTGGTTGTTAATTGAGTAATTTCGTATTAATGCACTACAGTACTATACCTGTTTTAGGAAAAAAAACAAAAAAAATGTTTAAACCTTCTTTATTTCATTCATATAATAGTTTTGACTGGTGTACCTTGATTTTACATTCCTTAACCCGTCGGTGTCCTTGGAGTTGCCGTGCTGAGCAAGCACCCTCTGCACGAACTCGTACACGCTCAGAACTCCGTCCACACTTATGCTGTGTCCAACTGAAAAAAGGAAACTAGGGGGGAAAACATCTTTTCACACTTTGACAGGCACGGGGTTCATGCTGTTTCTAATACCAAACAATGTAAAGGTGATTAGAGACAATGTTTATGGCATTGGGGACTAGAGTTGACCCAAGGTGATCATCTGACTCATATCTCAGCTTTTCAATGCAGCTAGAAAAACTGAAACAACAGAAACGAAACAAAAGGGAAAAAAAAATATATATACTCGTACAAAGCGATGTTTTAGATCAAGTTTAAAAAAAAACCCAGGTCGACATCCAGACAGTGATATTCCGTCTCAGAACTGGGCACAACCGACTTAGGTACCACATTTTAAACATTTACAAAATCAAGTATTCGGATCTGTGTCCGTGTGGTGCAGCAGCGGAAAGTGTAGAGAATGCGCTACACGACTGCAATAACCATGAAGTACTGTATGGAGCCAGTGAACGGATTTGCAAAGCAAGTTCTACTGATCCTTGGAGGATTTAGAAAAAAGCTACAGCATTAATTTGTTGCCCTGGCAGAGATTGGTGTGTAACACAACAACATCAGAGAACAAGAAAAAGAAGATAGACTAAGTGAAGGTTTTATCAACTGACTTTTTCTGGATTACATTGTTTCTTATCTATTCACTCCAAATCGGGAGGGGGGAGGGGGGTTGAGGTGTGGCTGAACGATAGAGAGCGCGGCTTCTGTTTGGGAGGTTACCAATTACGTTCCCGATCAGGCCGTCTTGTTTCATACAAATTGAGAAAGAAGTCCTGGTATTCCTACTCTAAATTTGTGCAGCAGCACCTAAAATTGTCGGACTTAAGTTTAACGACTCGTCTGCTATATACGTTTAACAAACTGACAAATTAAACAAACCAAATCACTCCACATCTCTTCTGTATCCGGAGATGCCTTGTCAGACGAGATGAGCTGAGAAGTTAGGATGGCATGTTATAGATTAATTGTTTTCTTTATAAAATGAGATTCTTATGCGATGTAATTCCAGACATCATTCTAGCCGCTTCGTTTTTACCTTACTGTTTAAAATATTATAAAATAATAAAATGATCAGCCAGGCCCCGGCATCCTGCCGTACTGTCTCGTTTCAGTATAGGACCTTTCTTAAAACTTAGGAGACGTTTAACTGGGATAGAGCTTCCTTTTCTCCGGCCAGAGATTATTTCTATATCTGGCACAAAAAAACTAGTGATAACTGTCTGGTTCATACTTAAATTTAACACTAAAACACAGGATGACAAACGATAAACACACTTAATGGTCCCGGGGTAAGGATGTTCAACGTTTTCGCAATTGTTCAGGATTGGCGAGAACTCCCTCGGAATTCTTGGTTTCAGATAGCCTACAACCTGAGAGAGAAAAAAAAACTCAGGAAGATAATCATAAAAACAATAGCTGTTATAGTAAAAGTGTGTAAATACAAAATCCTAATTTTATAGTAAAAAAATATACGAATAAGAAACTCATACTGGTGTTCAATAAACACGGAAATTTAAAGGTGTAAGACCAATGGATAAAAGATGAAAGCATAAAACTATGTAAAAGTTAAAACCATAGGGAATAACAAATATCCACAATCAATCGTCTTAACACTTTAATGCCAACTAAACTGGAACAATGATTGACGTTTTGCTCTTACGTGTGTGGCAGGTCTTACAAGGCATTACAAAGGCAAACAAGACAGAGAGACAAAGAGAAAGACACGGAATGACAGAGAGAGAGAGAGAGAGAGAGAGAGAGAGAGAGAGAGAGAGAGAGAGAGAGAGAGAGAATCATAGAAATAGAGAAAAATTGAGAGATATAGACTATATTTAATTATAATGTAATACTGGTAGATAGGGCACAAAATAGATAGATAGATAGATAGATAGATAGATAGATAGATAGATAGATAGATAGATAGATAGATAGATAGATAGATAGATAGATAGATAGATAGATAGATAGATAGATAGATAGATAGATAGATAGATAGATAGATGAGTTGAGTTGAGTTGGTTTTAACGTCCAACATCAGCACTATATAGGCTATATTGTGGACGGGCCCCAAGACTGACGTCTGACAATTTTATGTGCTGCCACACACGAGACAGGGCGGGGATACCCCGACTCCTGTCTCAGCCTATCACATTATACTAACACCGTCCAACCAGTAGGGAACGCAACCGCCAGGATTCCAACTTGGGACCTTTTGCGTCGAAAGCCGATGTTCTACCCCTGGGCCACCGCGCCCCCCAGAGATAGATAGATAGATAGATAGATAGATAGATAGATAGATAGATAGATAGATAGATAGATAGATAGATGAAATAGAGAGTGCTAGAGTGAGACATAGAGATAGAAAGAGTTAGATAGAGAGAAAGAGAGAGAGAGAGAGAGAGAGAGAGAGAGAGAGAGAGAGAGAGAAAAAGATTCATTCACTCACGGCAAGTGCTTAAAATGTGATGGTGCATTTGCTTCGGTTCGGAAACGCTTGTCATTGTATTCAGAGCTCGAGTGCTCTTTATCATTATCCCTACGCATGAAGCAGCAGTTGAATGCACACGGCATCCTTAGTTATACACCTACTCTTTGTGACAGTGACACATATTCCTATTAAGCTGTCACGCGGTGATTCTGGGTATTCGAGCTGTAGTTCCGACTAATCCATGGACTGAAGGAAAAAAAAAACAAAGGATGGAAATTTTTTTATAATTATCCTATGTGGGTTAAATAAGCGTATAGTAAACTTAAGCTTGTAAAATTATTCTGTCACGGACACAGCCTCCAAAACATAAAAAACTCAAATTTAGACGGCCTTTCTATGAATCAACGAGATTTCAACATGATGGCAACATGGAGAGAAGAATGGGCAAATAGTCGACCGGCAGGGGGGAACCTAATAAAAGCATCACAACATATTCGGAGGGCGCGGCAGCCCTGGGGTAGAACATCGCTTCCGACAGAGGAGGTGTTTGGTTCGAGCCCCGCTCTGCGACGTCGCCTCTCCGGGTTGGGTCGGTGTCAGTATAATTTGGCTAGCTGAGACATAGTCATGATATCCTCACACATCTCTGTATTGCAGCACGTAAACTCTGTCCACAAACTCCACATTATAGCTCACGTTGGAAACTACGAAACAGCAAGCAAATCACAACCTATTCGAGGCTTTAAAAATAAGAAAAGAAAACACTGGGTCATATTAAAAAATACTTCAAACCAGACGTGGACGAATAAAAGCGAATTCTGCATACAAATGGCAATTCAGGGAATCATCTGGGCGTAGGATAGGCCCATACAGTTTATGCGGTCGATCACAGGCTAACGTCTTGGATTGACAGGCTAATGTGGAAACCTAGCCATGCGATACTGCTGCTATATTATTCTAACTGATATCGGTAAAAGAAACATGTCTTTATAATACTGTTTTTCATATTTTGACTCACATGTATTCATCACATTAGTCGCGACACATGAAAGTGTTGTTTTTGTTGCTGTTGTTGATGTTGTTGCTGTTGCTGCTGTTGTTATTGTTGTTGTTGTTGTTGTTGTTGTTGTTGTTGTTGTTGTGGTTGTTGTTTTAAATCGTCAAAATTGTGTAGACTGTGTAGAAAGTAACGTTTGATTAACCTTACAACCCCATAATTACCTGAAGAAGATACCTTAATGAAGATTCCGGCACCTGATTAGATGCGAAACAAGATGCTCCTGCTCGCAAAACCACAGCTGTGAAATTATATAATTTATACAATATAATCAGGCCTAGGTTATTTACTTAATTATCTTTATACATTTTCTAACATTGTATGTAATAATCAGTTTTTGTAGAGAGAGAAAAAACAACAACAAACAAATAAACAAACAAACAAGCAAAACACACTCACGTTTCTTTACTTTGTAAAATAAGCACCATTGTACTTTCACGGGTTCTTTTCTTTTCCTTAACTTTGTCAAAAATACCTTGATTGCTATGGGACAATAATGAAAAATAGGTAAGAGTTTGAAAATGTGGGGCATCTTTGTTTTGTAAATTGGAGTCTGGTACAAATAAATCTTTTGAAAAAGTGTGCATGTTTTTATTACTTTTTTGTTTATGATTTATTGTTTGAAGCGGCATTGTCAGTTACTGTTTTCACACAATTCAATGAAAAGCCTTTCTCTAACCATTGCGCAGCTGTACATGAACTCTAGCTTCAGGTAATAATTACATGTACAATGGTAAATGTAGAAGCAGTAGCGGTAGGAGCCGTGGTTTATTTTGATCTTTTAAAGAAACTTTACCTCTTTATGCTTATGAACAGATCATTCTAAGCTACGGTGCTGTAGAGAAGGGGGGGGGGGGGTAACTTAAAAAACCCATTTTGCTTCCACAACCGTTTTAGCCCTGTAGTTTTCAGAATAGCAAAGGCTGGGTTTTTTAAATAAACACCTTGTATGTTTGAGAGAAAATGGAGGAAGACCTGACGGATGTAAGAAGGAAAAAGGAAAAGAAAGATAAAGTGATAAAGTTTACTCAAAAGAGTAAGATAAGGCCCATGATAACAGTATATATGAACTCTTTTCAATGGCATGCTTGTTTTTGTTTGTTTTGTTGTGTTTTTGTTTTTTTAAAGAATGCCTTAATGTTTGTAAAGGTAATATTTTTTGCGTGTTGCTTGGTTGAAAGTCTGATACAGCAAATTCAACTCCGATCATTTTGCTTAAGAGTCACGAGCTATTTCTCAATCACGTGTGGATGCCGCATTATTTGTTGTCCTTACAAAGAAGTTTCCATGATTCAAGAGAGCACTCCACTTGGAATAAGGTCAAGGAGTGACGGCTACAATAGACATTCAAAGTGAGGTCAAAATCTTTTACTGAAGATAATAGTAATTGAGTAGAAAACATTTTCCTTTTCATAGTAAAGTATGAGGCAATAGGTGCAATAGGCCACTTCCGTTCCCAATATCTGCAACTTGAAGAAGTCTGTGAGAATCGTAGTCCGTCGGCTGCAAAGGCTCAGAGAAGCGGAGTATGACTTGCAACAAACATCTTGATCATCATGAGCAAGCTGGGAGACACAGGGTAGAAAGCAACATAGAAAATGTTTCAGAGAGGTGGATTGCGTTAAAGACAGAATAAAAGCTTTTATAAAAAAAATTACCCAGGCTTCATAAAAAGGTGGGGGCGGGCAGGTACATTAAATTATCTTTATGTTTTGAAAGCAAACTACAAATTCAGTCCTTGTATGTGATAGCCATCCAATATTTTTGCACAGCCGAGATATAGGCTACATCATGATATAATTTTAAACTGTTCCTTTAAAGGTGATATAAAGAATGACATGATTCAACCTTTAAGGCACAGAAGAATCATGTAATGCTAGAAGGGGAAATGAAACAAAATTTACAGTATAATTAAGGTGAATGTGTTATTGTAACACGCTAACAAAATAACGTATTACTCGGAGCCCGATATCATTTTTTTTATAACCGGCATGAAATTGTGAGTGGGCATTCATGTGACAGTCACTTACATACTAAATCATGGACCAGAAGCACAGTTCTAAATGAAACCATCAATTTTAGATCGGAAATTATCATCATAACTGAAGATGATTGTTGTGCCTATGGTGAATGGACGTGCTGAAGGTTATCGCTAACAAACAGTTCATATTATCGAGAGAAGACGATTAAATTAAAGCGAGCGTGGGGACAGCATACACCTTTTCACTATGGGTAAATTGTCATGATTTTAATTCATACTCATGGTGCGCAACATAATCCGAAAAGTTTATCAGTTTGAACTGAAAACATTCCACGATAACGGTACAGGTATATGAACAAGAGTGTTTTTTTTTTTAATCGTTAGAGAGTGGATTCGGGTCAACGGTTAAGTGATGTCCGGGCTACTGGAGGTTTTCGGTTTGTCCTTTGCCCTGACCTTCTATGTAGGTCTACTCCACTTCCGCCTTACGTTCCCTGAGGACCCGTGTGATTTGGGAATCCATAGCGCATATGTATGTATATTGTGTTTTAAGAATTTTCCTCGTGACTATTAACAATTGAAAGGTAAGTCTCTCAAGTACGAAATGATGAGTGGCTATCATAAGTAATAATCTTTCATATTTCCCTTTCGATTTTGACAATTTTCCTCTCCTTGGATTAAAATTAAAATTGCTCTCTCTCTCTCTCTCTCTCTCTCTCTCTCTCTCTCTCTCTCTCTCTCTCTCTCTCTCTCTCTCTCTCTCTATCTCCCTCTCTCTCTATCTATCTATCTAGCAGGCAGCAGTCCAATTTGCTCTGCATAAATGTGGTGTTATTTGTGCATTTAAGTGGATTCATGTTCTGAAAATTGTTGGAGTACAAGCTGTAAATGTGGTGCACAATTTGATGTAAAAATTATGAAATTCTGCAGAGAATCAAGGTGGTATTTTCATCTTTTAAGGAAAATGTATCTTCTTTACTTGGTCTCGTTGGCCATTATCCACCTTCACCATTCATTGAGGATTGTTTTGAACAATCAATTGAGAAGTGACCCAGATAATGCCCAGCCTTATGTCAACAAATCCACCAGTGACTATGTAAACAAGCAGGGGCACTGTGAAAACAATGACTTCACACCAGTCTTCAACTCCTGGACTTATAACAACAATCTGAGAGAGTGCACTCACTCTCCTCCAGTCAACCCTGTTTGTAAAAACAAAGTCCCTCAAGTGTCCTACACTAGTCAACAATTGTTTCATTTTGACACTCAGTGTAAACAACCCATGTCTCTTTCTACTCTTGCAAGGATTTCCATACTTGGGCTCTCAAAATATCAACTTAGAGAGGCTCAGTCACAGTACTCTGTAAAAAAGAAAAATAGAGGGAAAAGAGCAGGCACCCGCAAACAAAGACAGATAGAAGTAGTGATCGGCTGAGACAGGAGTCCTAGTATCCTAGCACTGTCTCTCTGTGGCAGTACGTAAAATTGTCAGATGTTCATCTTGGGATCCATTTGCGATAGAGGCTAGATGCTTAGGTTGAACGATTAGAAATCAACCAATAGACCACAGCTGCACTTGCATTATATCCTCCCAAGTTAGTGTTTCATCGGGAAATCGGTTCACGACTGGCACAAGGTCTAAAAACTCGCAAAAACAACAAAACAAAAACGCCCCGAGGTTTATGGAAATTCTGAAAATTTTATTTAAACAAAACTTCAAGCTGGTTATCAAAATATCAGTTTTAGGACTCCTGTCTCAGCCGATCACAGTATAATGATGAAATGTAACAAATTAATTTGCCCCATCGTGAGTTTCGAAACGGGCAGTCCATAGCTCTGCTACGTGATGGACACGTAGTAGATTTAAAGATAGATAGATAGATAGATAGATAGATAGATAGATAGATAGATAGATAGATAGATAGATAGATAGATAGATAGATAGATAGATAGATAGATAGATAGATTATTCAAATAACATTTGACTCATTCTCTGCAATACATCGTAGATTGAATTGTGTCGACTATTTCTCGTATTTGCCGCCTGTGCCGAAAGAGATCGATTGTGTGTTACGATCGTTACAGAGTGCTATATCGGCTGGTACATTTGACCTGGTTGCTTCGCAACGATGTAGATTAGAGCTAGAAGAGATCCAGACAGGAGTCTATGTAGTAGCCGGCTAGCCGCTCAGATAAAATCCAGCTACATTAATCCACACAACACACAACAAATAGCGGAACCGTGGTGTGTTCATTCCGGTTTCACTGCCTGTCGCAGCTGGGCAGAGAGATTTCCCTATTAATAGCGGGGTCAGTGGAGAGTGCGGGGAAGTCAACACAGCTGTGTTCTCTCTGATCCAGTCCACTTAACACTTGTTAGAACTGAACTGGGTCTGGTCTGACTTCTTGCTCTTTCTCTAGATAGCTGTGAACATTGTTTACTGTGCGCAGATACTATAGCTATTATTGTCATTAGAACCAAGAGAGCTCTACAAAACTGTGATCCGCACGTATCTAATCAAACAGTCGTTATTACTATCGATATCATAATCATATGTTATGGGGTTTATGCTTTGACCCTTCCTGTAATTTGTTGAAAGTGTGTTTCTTTTTAACTGTACATTTTCCATGATTATAAATGCAAACTGAATAAGGTTCTTATGTATTGCAGGCCTTCAACTTCAAATAATTAACAATCAATTCTATGATAAACAGTTCGAAACATTGCAGTAAAGTTATTTTAAGGCTCATTATGGTTTTCGGTGCCTTCTCTGGATTTGAACTCCCACCTCTGACTATCGTGGCTGTAGCTCTTGTGGTCATTTTAGTGGTCAGCTCATGGACGAAAACTGCAGCCAACCTTCCACCATGCCCAGTGCGACCGTTCCCAGTATTTGGACACCTGGTTTACATGACCAAAGATCCCCGGAGTGTCATCATGGACTGGAGCAAACAGTGAGTAGAATCTAGAGCCAGGTCTAGCTGGTTTCCTGTTGGATGTGAGTAGGAATCAGTTTGTTTATCAAAGAGATTTTCAGGAACAAAAAATCGATTTATTGATTTCAGAGCTTCTGCAGAGGAAATAGTCGGTGTATTTTAGAAGGAATATTGTTCATGGGCTATAGATAATTATCTTAAGGAAAATACGTAAGTTTGTTTACTTTATAGAATGTGATCAGCGCAGGGTCGGTGTATTGATTACAGCTCTGAATGAGAGATTGAGTATCATAGAATCTTTGAGGAGCAAAGAATCCGTTACGTTTTTGATTTCTGACTGTGTGAGTATAACGCTTTAATTTGGTTTATTTATGAAAGTCTATGTATAGACAAATATTCGGTATGTTTAACATATCAGTTTATTTAGATATCTAATAGAGTTAAGAAGTAGCACAGATTAAGTTGGTTAATTAAAAAATCTAAAAGTGAAAAGAGTACGCTTTTAAATCATATAATGTGTGATAAACAGATTTTTTTTTAGCATAGAGGTAGTGAGGAGAACAAAATTAATAGTATGTTTATGATAGACAATAAGTGTAAAAACAGTAAGTTTTGACATTAGGTATAGTATAGATTTTATTTTATCATATATTCTGACAATTTGGTAAATTTTTATTAAGTCGCTAGGCAAGGAATGGGGAGTGGCTTAACTGAAATGTTAGTGTAAGTGGGTGTCTAACATTATAGCTTCAGACTTAGAAAGATAAAGAAAAAGCGTTGATCTAGTCTAAAGCCTTTTAACAATATTACATATAAATGTATTAACATTCTGAGAGAGAGAGAGAGAGAGAGAGAAAGAAAGAGAGAGAGAGAGAGAGAGAGAGAGAGAGAGAGAGAGAGAGAGAGAGAGAGAGAGAGAGAGAGAGAGAGAGAGAGAGAGAGAGAGAAAGAGAGAGAGAGAGAGAGAGAGAGAGAGAGAGAGAGAGAGAGAGACGAGGAAACACTTCAATGCTAAGATTGTGACAGATAACATTACAGAATATGTTTATTTTGCTATAAAATTGTGCAATTATTTCACTAACCCATTTTTAGATTCCGCCCCCATTTGAATAACTTTTCTTGATGTCTATTTTTGTGTCCATATCTGAACCTCCTCTAGACGCATCCTGTGAGACTGCTACTCATTTTATTATGCATCTTTTCATCTGCTCTACTAGTGAGGAAAGTTTGACAAAATTGTATAAAACACACAAAGGCAATTCTTCATCGTCATAATGATACAAGTGATATTAAAATATTTCTTATGTATAAAATTGAGTGCCATATGTACATTCCACAATGTTTGTTATACAACCTCGGATTCTAAAAAAGTGTAAGATTTCGACGATCATACTCATCAAGGTCTGAGGTGCCCTGTGAAATTTTGCACTCTCTTTTGATTCTAAAAAAATTTTTTTTATCAGTAACAAGTGAAGAAATCTTTGCTGATGAGAATATTAGAGGTTGGGAGGCAATATTTTTAAAACTTGTAAGGCAAATTTAAAAATCAAAACTGTTACCCTACCACTGTCAGTGTAAACTGTAATTCATGTTTATATAATCAAGAGAGATATAAAAAACTGCACAAACAACACCAAGAACAAAACACAAAAAAACCCCCCAAAAAACAACAAGAAAACGAAAACAAAACAACGACAACAACAAACAAATAACAACCTCCACAAAACAAAATAAAAACAAGTTTCCTGGGAAATCATTGCTGAACCTCTTATCTCAAATCCACACCCTCTCTCTGATCAACAAAACTTAACAAAATGTTTAAAAAAAAACAAACCCTGCTGTACGAGAGGAGCAGGTACAAGAACCAGACCGGGCTGGCGAACGCTGAACCCTGCGATTCTCTCTCTATTTCTATCTATCTATATATCTATCCATATCTCTCTCTTTTTTTCTTTAAATATATATATATATATATATAATCTTGAGCGAACTGACTTTAAGTTGCAGGGGGCTGAGGCCCCTATTATGGGAGTCACCTGTTTGGTCCCAAGATCGTACAAATTTAATTGTCAGAACATGTCCCATACTGGTTGGGTTAGTGCTAACATGTGACCGTTGAGAGGGAAGTCGTGGTACTCCCGAACTGTCTCCGTTTGTCGACATGTAAAGCTGTCAGTTTTAAGTCTTGCGAACGGCCCACGATACATTCTAGTTAATGACTTTAGACATAAAAAACCCACCAACATATCAGATCTATCAACCCTTCGCCTCTTTCTCTGTCGATTATAAAAGTATAATAAAAAATAACTACTTTACCGATCTTCCTCCCCGCTGGTTTACCTCACCAGGCATCGTAGAAGCCTCCGGGCCTCTGTGGAAGGAGAATCGGACGGCCGTCCTCTCGATTCTGAGAGCTTTTGGTATGGGCAGAAACGTCATGGCAGAGAAGGTTGAGGAAGAGGTGAGACTGAACTTGCATTGAAGTTACTCATTTAACACTGCGACAACTTAAGTCAAGCAGGTTAGCGTAGAATAAATATCGTAACGGTAAAGAAGAGCTGCGATGGTATGCGCATTTGAAGACAAATTTTAATTACTTAAAATCATTTCAAAACCTACAACGGTGAAACATGAGTCGCAACAAATTGAATAGTACCATTTTCGGTGTCCTTTTTTTCGCATTTCAGTCCTGTTCTGTTGCCAATCAGAGAGGGCGGGTGGTGGAATCTGTTATACATCATGCTTACATTCGTGAAAGTAATTTGGTCTTTATTTCAGATCCATGCATATTTAGAAGAAGTTGACAAGCTGGACGGAAAACCTGCAGACATGAAGGAAATCACGAGCAGAGCGGTCTCCAACATTATCTGTAGTTTTCTCCTGGGACAAAGGTTCGAGTACGGAGATCCATACTTCTCAAAGTTTCTCACTATGTTTGATCAGACGGTAAGTACAGGTTGCTTGAGCATTGGTTTTCTGTTTCTTTGGCTCCTTTCTTTCACATTTGTCCACTTACACATTATTAACAAGTCTTGTCAGTTTTCAACGCGACATGGTTTAAAAAATAAATGACATTATTATGTTTTTAAACTGAATGTAAATTACAAAAATTATGAAGATGCATAAACGGCCTTCAGTTTTCCAGTGTAAAGCAAGGTTGTTTATATCATCGTGAACTGTGACAGCCTCGTTTTATCAGTGTGTCTAATCAAAACAGAAGAAACAGCGCCGGGGGCTAACGGGTCACAAAAGTCTTTTAATGGGAGACAAAGAAAGAGAGAAAGAAGAGGGGGGACGGAGAGAGGGATTAGATTGACAGTGAGATAGAGAGAGAGAGGGAGAGAAAGAGAGAGAGAGAGAGAGAGAGAGATAGATAGAGGGAGAGAGAGAGATGTCTTGATATCAGCAATTTATTAACACACACACATATTCATTTTCATTGAGGTCTTTTCTTTTGAATTTTACCATGTAGAAAGAGATTTTAGTATAGTCTCTCTCAAACTACTATAACGTTATATATGTTGAACGAAAAAATAATGAAGAGTCAGCACAAAATAAAACTGCACGTTATACACTGTGGGTACAAGCTTCATTCCTAAAAAAGTAATTACTCTGCCAAGGCATGTATGCTGAAACCCTACTTGTATGTACAGGTTGAGGCGGCGTCGGCCGGGACAGTTCACGCCTGGTTTCCCATAGTTCGCCATCTCCCGGGTGATCTCTTCAAAGCCAAGCGAATGATAGAGACTCAGAAATTTTTTGATGATTTTGTGTAAGTATTTTGTTAATCTTTTGTTCATAATCCATATTTAATATTTGTAAATTCTGCGGTCTTTAAAGCTATTCAACTTAGGACTTACTCACAATGTCTTTAAAAATCAAGCGAGATATTGGCTTACATGTGTCAATTGGTATTCTGAGAGTTGGTTTCTGTTCAAGTTCTCATAAGACGTTAAATAATCCCAAACTCTCAATGCAAAGTCGTATTATTGTGCCTCTATTAACAAAGACAATCATCATTTTAGGAGCTGATGTAAGCAAGTGCTGCATCCACAAACCTTACATCATGGTATTTCTTTTCGCCGTTGTTCCTCCATTAATTACAGAATGTCCGCAATACAGGTTACCTATGGTGGCACACAAAGAGTTACCAGTCATGATCTATCAGTTTCACTCGTTAGAAATATCGATTCTATATTGTTGTTGTTTTTCTACCAGGAGAGACTTCAGGAAGAAGGTTGATGATGACGAGACAAGTGGAATCAATCAGGATAACATCATATCTCATTATCTCAAAGAGATGAACGAGAAAAATGATAAAGGACAACAGACAAACATGAGTGGTGGGTGCGAAAATTCAAAACTGATTCCATCAAATCATGTTACAGTTTAAGGTGCTTGCTTGTTAATTGCGTAATCCTAAATGTTCTGAGACATAGTTTTAATTAAATCGGGAGATTTTTAGACCCTAACTAAACTGGGAGGTTTTCTAATAGTGTAATTAAGGGTTTTCATTTGACTTTTTCATCACTTCCTAAATATATATTGGACGATGTAGAGCAAACACCAATGATTCTCATAGTTAAAATACTTAGCCTCTAATTCACGCGGTTTAGTAGGCATTCATCATGAAATATATTCACAACTTGAGACAACTAATTCCTCACCCGCTTACAAAAAACGCATTTTTGACAGAATGAAAGTTAAATGATAAAAGTTTTTGCTGAGATATGACAGCCATGATTGTGCAGAAGTATTGTTATGTTTTAACTATTTGCATGAATAACTGAGAACAACTTTCAGCTTGACCCACTTATATCGTCACAGTTACGACTATGGCATGAAAACACACTTATACCAAATATGCAAGTGATATATCTTTGTAAAGGTGAAATTGAGATCTATATAACAAAATTGTCTGCTAATTAATTGTGGGCTTATAGACTTTTGGTTTAACTTAGTAGAAACTTGGGTTAAATGTATGACAGAAAAAATGAAATAAAAATGTTTTTTTATTATCTCAAAAGTAGCAAAAAAAATTATGCCAAAATCGTGTTCCAGTGACGATATAAAGTATTATATATGCCAACTATGTACTTCATTTTATCTCTACAGATGAAGGTCTAGGGAGAGTGATAAGCGACTTTATGATCGCCGGAAGTGAGACGACCACCTCCACCATTCTCTGGTTCTTCCTGTACATGCTACACTACCCGGATGTTCAGAGAAAAGTCAGTCACCAGCCTAGCTCTAATTAATCGTTTAAAATAAACTGTGGGAGTTCACCTTGGACATATTCCTTTCAAACTCACCTATCATGCGGCCGTAAAAGGTAATGTTGTGCTCCATCGTAAGGAAACGGGACTAAGGACAAGGATTGTATGCAGCTCAATTTTACATCATAGCGTGTCAACATAAAAAAATCAGGAGGAGTCTTGTAAAGAATAATGATGGCCTTGTGTATATTTATTTTGAAACATGATTCGATTTTTTAATGTACATTTCTGTTCCATGCTATAGCGAGACTTACTGAATCCCGCAAAATGATTTGTTTACTGGTACGTCTAGATTTATTATCACCGAACTTCTCTTATTAAACTGTGTGTGTGTGTGTGTTTATATTGTTATATAAGCACATATTTTCATGCGCATCTTAATTATAACTATTATGTTTATTTATAAGCTAATTTCACTTATAGTAAACGTTGTAGAAATAAAACAACGTGTGAAGTTTTTGTTATACGGTCTCATACGTTATGTATGCTATAGCGTCTGTTATGGCATTGTAAAACATGAACTTTTCACACTGACTTCACTTCATTATAAATTATGAATACCGATCCTTCCTAATTATCAAATCATTAAATATAGTCATCATAGTTCTTACACCATTAAATCAGCAAAAGTAACCGAATTCAAAACTCGATGGAGTCGGGTATGGCATAATAGATCTGGATGAGGGTGTTAGAGCACTGCTAACAAACTCATACAAATACACACGCACAATAAAGCTTTTTTTAATGACTGTCAGAGTTAAGATCAAAAGTGTCTCTTGTTCCACTTCCGTTAGAGACTTTCCCATTTTCTATCGTTTCATTTGTGTCAATACTGAAAACATCTAAAAGAGCACACTTACTTCCTCCGTGGAGAATATTAATTTTTGCCCCACTAGGGGGACAAGCAAATTAACTTGAACTGCAGTCAAGATATTATTTCGTAGGGTCTATTATGTAATGATGTGAACGATAACAAGAATCAGATATAGAGGCCGGAGACTAGTTTCCCTCATGAAATGGTCACACTCACAAGCTGTGAACACTAGCTCTTGAAATCCTTCACCCAGAACCCTTATATTTACATACAAAATAACGGAAGAACGTGGCATAACATTTATTCAATTGCCTTCTTGAAAAATGCACTAGGTCAACGATTTGAATTTTATGTAAATTTCCAGATTCACGAGGAGATGGATGAGAAGATTGGCACCGAAAGGAGTCCTAAAATCACAGATAGGTCTAAAATGACGTATTTGAATGCAGCCATTATGGAAACCCAGAGGATAGCAAGTATCGTCCCTCTTGGGTAAGCTATACAACAAAAGGAACCCGATAAGATAAAGTCAGTTTTTGTGCTCGGTTGGTTCTGTGGTTCATTGTGTGAAGATAATAAACCCGCGAAATGTAGTTTTCTACGCTCGTTAAAATAGCTGCTCGATTCCTGCATCTAAATTTTCTTCATCAACAACCATTTGTTTTTCCCGCTTGACTCCCTGGGTCTCAATACTTTTCAGGTTGTTTCACCGCTGCACTGAGGAGACCACAGTGCGAGGCTATACAATTCCTAAAGACACGTACATTATGCCACATCTGGACTCTGCACTGCTCAGCGAAAAAATCTGGGGAGACCCGCACAACTTCCGGCCTGAACGTTTTATTGATGGGAAAGGAAACTTATTGAATCCTGAAGAACTTGTCCCCTTTTCAATGGGTAAACTGAACTTATTTCCTAACTGCGCGTTTTTTTTCTTGGTGTCTTTATTCTCTTTTATTTTGCATTTGTTTTCATCTGAATTATGTAAAGAAGAGGAATTTTTATGAGCGATTTTCAAAATATCAACAACAACAAAAAACGAAATGAAAAAAAAGTTTTATTATTTTTACCCTCGCATTTTATTGTAATCTTTGAAAGAAAAAGACAACATGTCTAGCAGTTTCCCCACTACGTATGTGTTTAATCATCAGGGGCGCCGGATAGAGTATCGCGGGTTACTGGTTAGTGCGGTGGACTGGCGAGCAGGGGACCGCCGGTTCAATTTGTTAATCTGTCGCGTACACGATATTCAGTAAGAGACGTAGAACTACATTGACAATACGTTGTACCTATATTCAACTATGTCTAGATTATTAAGTATAGATACAAGTCTCGAAGAATCAATTTTACAACTCTCGCATTCCTCATGTTGTCCCGTAGGCTTGATGGGTCAATCAACTCTGTGATTAAAGCTTTTAACAGCGTACCGTTTGGCCACGTGAGCCAGTTTAAATCTTGTTAGATTCGCTTTCGTATCATAATACAATTCTGTGGCCCCATGCATGAACATAAAAACCCACACTAAGATAAAACTGAAAAAAATCAAAGTTACGTTTACAAAATTAACATGAAAGTTGAAAAATTAGTATACCGGTATGATAATTTGATCAGCAGAACATAATGAAATGCTTCCACTTAATTTTTACGGAAAAAATTTACAATTTTAGGAGCCTAATTAGCACTTAATCTCGTTTTGTATGAAAATGTGTGTTGTCAGGTTTATGCACAAGGCCACCGAATTATTTAATTGCACATTATTTTGTTCACACAGTGTACATTATTTTTGGACTGACGCGCTACAGATCCACACCTTAATTTTATGGAATCCTCAATGGAAATTAGATATTTCTTTAAATTAAACCAAGAGACGATATAAAGTATATATTGATTTAGTATTTAGTGTTGTTTGTAAAGAAATTGCAGTGTTGTTGTTACTTTGGTATGTTAAATGATTCGCTTTAATGTTCCCGTTTGTAAAAAAAAAACAAGTATAATACTGGTACTTCTTAATGTCGAAACCCGTGGAAACCAGTCGAAACTCACCTAATTGTCAAAATCAGATTTCATCTAACGAACATTTTTACGAAATTTTTTACAGCAGCATTTATATGAGTCAGCTTATAGGCTATATCGTGGACAGGGTCAAAAACTGATATCGACAATTTAGCGCTGCCACACAGACACAGTGTGCGGATGTCAGGACCCATGTCTCCTTTGGTCACACTATACTAACACTGACCCACCAGTAAGTGGTAGAGCATTGGTCTCCAGACAATGAGGTTGCGGTTCGGATTCCACGATTGGTCAAAATCTAGTTGTCAGGTTTCGTCTCCCTGCAGTACATACCATTGTCAGAATTCAATCTATAGACCCGTCTAATATCATGTATAAATCTATCGACTTTATAAAGTTATGACATATGGAAATTAAAAACAAAATGCGTGTCTTTTTTTTAATTATTTTGAACACGGTTGAATATTTTGTCAATTGTCGTTAGTACTTTGACGTCAGAGAGTTAGATCTACTCTGTGATCGACATTATTGTAGAAGTAGTAGTAGTAGTAGTAGTAGTAGTAGTAGTAGTAGTAGTAGTAGTAGTAGTAGTAGTAGTAGTAGTAGTAGTAGTAGTAGTAGCATGAACACTTTCCTGGGGGCATCCTATTATTATTCAGTGGATACCAGGAGGGGGGGGGGGTCTAAATTTAATATACGGAGCCGAGTGTTAATTTCAGTTTTGCATTTTGTGCAACAGCTTCGAACCTGCCATTTAACATTTTTATCATTTGGCGAGATTTTATTGGATCCGGTAACCGGCAAATCGCAAAATATGCCCTTATACGCTCTTTGTGGATCCGAGAGACCCATCGTTTTTATATGAAAGTCATGTCCACTGTTTGGGTTGAAATGTCTCACGGGAAGGATGCGAAGGAGAGAAAAGGAAAGAATGGAGAGAAAAAAACAAAAGAGAAGAATTATAATTGGCAGTGAGAAGAAGACAAGGAACTTCTGTATTCTTTACAATCAATAAAAATCCTTATTTTTCACAATCTGTTGCTACAATATTCAATAGTGATTGAATATTTTTTTTTCAATCAATCAATTAGAGCTGTGCCATCAGGATATCTGATATTTTTATGTAATCTAATATCATCGCTCACTCAGTGATATCACTCATTTGTTGATGTTGTTGTTGTTGTTCTTTTTTGTTTGTTTAATTGTTCTGCTGAAAAACCTTTATTTGAACATTTTGTTTTATTATTATCCATGTTCAAAACTACCTTTATATTTTGTTTCAATTTATTTATGATCTACGTTTATTGTTGTTGTTGTTGTTGTTGTTGTTGATGATGATATTAATGTTGTTGTTGGTTTGTTATTTTTGTGTTGTTTCCTTCTTGTTGTTTGATTTTGGATGTTGTTATTGTCGGTTGTTTTTTTTTTCTTTTTTTTGTTTTTTTTTTTACTTCTTTGTTGCTTTTTAGTGGTCTGTTTTCTTATGTTTGTTCCTTATGCTTTAGCATGTCCTTTATTTCTGCACAGGCCGGCGGATGTGCCTGGGCGAGGCGCTGGCCAAGGCTGAGCTGTTCCTGTTCACCACTCACATTCTCCAGCAGTACCAGCTGGAACCTGAGCATCCTGGCGCGCTGCCCTCGTTTGACAGTGTCCTGGGCATCACAAGGGCACCGAAGCCTTTCAGAATCAGACTGGTCAAGAGAGATGCCTTGGAGCAATAGACTTGCACTCTGGGACTTTAGGCTGTAGTTGTGGTGAAGATCGAATATAGTGTCATTTTGTTTTGCCATTTTTGGGAGCTTTGACTTTATGAAATAGTTTTTTTTTCTTCAATGGGTAAAAACTTTTTTACGAGATAGCTTTAAAAGTTAAAACATTAATTTTTCCGAAGAGAATATTTTATTTACACAACAATATTGTACATAATATATACTGTATATATTTGAGCAAACATGCATTTCTAAAACTTTAACTCTACGCCCTACGGTCTGAAGGGAGAGAATCAAAGTTGGTGCTGTCTTTTAATATTTCATAATTCAGGATTTTTGATTTGTTGATCATTGCATTATTATTTTTACAATATACTCAATATACAACGTGTTTATTGCATATTAGCATGATTTTTTTATATAAAAAATGTGCTATAAAAACATGTTCAAAAAGATTGAAAATATGCAGAGTTTGTGTTGTATTGTACAAATTCGATGAATATGATTATTTTGCTATATGTTAAACTAAAATGATACGGAGTAATAACTAATACTCAATAAACCTCAGGATACTCTCTGCATTACATGACAATGACAAATATATCCAAAGGTAATGCAAAATTGATTTTTAAGACCCGCCTGGGACATAGAAGATTATCAACAACTTTTTTGTTCAATGGTTGGAGACAGCCATTACAATCAAAGGTCATTACATGACAATGACAAATATATCCAAAGGTAATGCAAAATTGATTTTTAAGACCCGCCTGGGACATAGAAGATTATCAACAACTTTTTTTTCAATGGTTGGAGACAGCCATTACAATCAAAGGGGAATTATAACTTTAGTGTGGCTGTCACTATCGTTAGAAAACTGAGGGAGACAACAAGAATAAGAAAGTAAGCACTGTTTGAAAATCAATAAAATGTTCATTGTAGCTGGTTTGGTATTTATCAGTGTTCATTGTCTGACCTGACTGCTTTTTTTTTCAAACCTGACAAATACATGTAAAAAATGTGAAAACGCAATAACTAACTATTGATCAAAGGTTGTTGTTCCTTTTTTGTATACTTTAAGTTTATGAATTGTGTCAATTATTTTATCACAGTCATACTTATTGAAATAACACAAATCATTTAATTCTTTAAAAAAGAAAACTGCAATCTCTGTTTAAATTAAATTAAACAATAATATATTGTATTGACAGGTCTATCTCAGTTACTGAGTTACAGAAGTGTAACACGTTAACGGTTTTCATAGTTATCACGAGCCAGTACGTGTAACAGTTTATGAAACCTGAATAAATCTCGTACCCCTTTTAAAAAGTTGCTTGAGTTTCTTTGTCGACGAAAAAATTCATTAAGTAGTTCTTTTTTAGTAAGAAAAATGGTAAAGCACCATTGACAAAATATGCCAACTAGGTTTTATTGCTCTTTGTTCTTAACCCAAAAGCATGAAAACTAGGTATTAATTGTAACTGGATTTGTATGCATGAATCTAGCAAATATTCATTAAACAACAGCAAGTAAGTTGAAAGTAAAGTTTCTATGAGAATTTCAATTGAAAAAAACAGGCCGGAAAAATGCATTTCCTGTTAAAAGGATCAGAGTAGATCCAACCATACACGTCTTGGCAGACCTTCGTCTGTGTCACGTTTTAATTATGTATTGAAAGTTTTTATTCCCCTATAAACCTTTGCCATGTCCATCTTTTTACCACAGTTTGAGTTTGTTAATCAGCAGTCGAAACTGCCCACCGAAGATAAAGACAGAAGTGGTCGCTCTAGACAGATGATCTTTTTGTCCAACAAAGGTCGACTGGGTGTTGGTAAAAATTTTCCTCTGCCGCATGAGCGAGTACTGGGGATTCTAAAAACTTTCCGTTCTGAGCGCATAAATGTGCAAGTGTGATCGGCAGGAGCGATCATTTCGATAGATAAGGAGAATATGAATATGCTACTCAACATACTGAACTCAACATTTAACTGTAATCACCATAACTTTTCAGAGGCCAATTCGTTTACATCCTGTTCATTATGTAGAGTCAGATTTACATATTTGCGTCTGTTTGCATTACATTTTGTTGCTGCCATTTTTCTACAATCCTGTGATCTTGTTGTTGTTTTTTTTTCTTTACTTCTAACAAAGTCCTGCTGCAGCTTGGTGTTATTGATTAATTCTTCACTCCGAGAGATTCTTTCTCTTTCTCTCCCACACCCTCTCTCTCTCTCTCTCTCTCTCTCTCTCTCTCTCTCCTCTTTCTCTCTCTCTCTTTCTCTCTCTCTTTCTCTCTGTCTTTCCCTTCCTCTCTCACTATTTCTCTCTCTCCCTCTCTTTTACTCTACCTTTTTCCTCTCTTGTTCTACTGTATTATTGTCATTACTATATTAGGGTCCATTGCCATTGATATTCAGAGCAAATCATGCTACTTACCATTCTATTTAATGAGGTTATTACAAATTATTCATTGTGTGAAATCTGGCGGCCGAGAATTCAAATCACGTAGTGAAATCCCTATCTCTGTCCAGTGGACCGATTCTAACCTGTTGCTTAAAGTATAATGTGATATGGTTGAGGTAAAACCAGAAACCCTGATTTTTCCCGCTCTATCTGTATGAATCACTGTCTTGTCATATGAATTTAAATAGGAGTAGTTTATAGAACTTAGGAGACGAAGAAAAGTGCGTATCAGTTGGCATTGCCGAGAACATTTTAATTAAAACACGGGAGTACGTTAGCCAGAATTGCTATCTTAGGTATGAACAAATCATTACGATTCTCTTTATTTATAATGGGCCTATTTATATAACATCTATGATGTCAGTGCTTTTTCGACTCACACAGTATCAAAAGTTTTGATATACATGTAAGAGTTACGCTTAACTATCTTTAACGTTCATTTGTCTTTGATATAAACGCACATGCCTTTCCTATTACATAGATTTTAATCACTTTGTGTAAGGCATAACGAGCTATCATTTTTTTAATTGATCTGTTGTAATAGGATCCATGTAATATGCAGAGTGAACACATGCGTAATAAAGATATATTCTATACGTTTTTAATTCTTAGATAGTCAAACTACATCATAAAAAGTTATCCTATTGGAGAAAATAAAAGGCACATAAAAAATGATTGTAAGTTGACAGCGAATACAGATGACATTGTAAATGCTAATTTCACCCTCGACGACAGATGGCTGTGGTTTTTCCATCCCCGGAAAGAGGGAGTATTTCCGTTGAAATTATCTTGTTATGTGATCGGAAATAAAAACGCACTAGTTTGTGTTATTATGCTTCTGTACTTGCCGAGATAAAAAGGTCACTGTCTTTCTCTTTACCTATTCGAACTATACGAAAATAATAGTGATCTGATTATAACTCCCTTGAGTTCAAAATGTTCAATTATTTTGTAACAGCCAAGCAATTTCATGGTACCCCTCCAAACAAGTGCGTTTGACTTAAATAGTCCAGGGTTACACAATTAATTTAAAATGTGATATTTTATGTATGTAAAGAGGATTAAGTTCCCGTTAGTTTTTTGCTTTAAATAACCAGTATAAAAAGCGGATTCATTAACCAATTTTAATAAACATGATCAAATTGATTTGAAGGTTATGACACAAATGAGTGTACATACATGAAAAAGTGTGTGCATAGAAAGTTACTACAACAACTCAGTGCAAATTATATGTACACAACATATTCAATATCTTTATCTATATATATATAGATATATATATATATATATAT
>RQTK01000666.1:149241-162915 GCA_003991915.1 Elysia chlorotica | reverse complement strand
CCAACTGAAAACTTCATTTTTTTTAAATAACAATATTGTATGCAACGTGTGTGGTATTGGCTTTGCTTTTCGTTGTATGGGGCACGTGTTGCGAGAGCGACCAACTCCCCTATGATTGCGAGTGCTTCGATATCTCCTTTTGGTCTGACTTCAGGAACAGTTGGAACCACAAACCGAAGTGCCCCGCAGACCTCGGTGTGAAGTTCTACTTTTTCGACAGAGAGCACAGAGACCAGGAACTTGATATTCGCGTATGTGCCACGTCAGTAAACTGTTTAGTAGTCTCTCCTTTGCTTGGTAGTTTTTCTTTAATTTTGAATGGTGTTCCAGAATTAACATTAGATTTATGTCAGAGTTTACAGCAGTCTAATTTGCATGAAAACCCCTGTACAACGACTGGAGCCCGGAGCGTGATACCCGAGCGGATGCCGGCCTGTGTAACACTGACTCAACCAGCAGGAAAAAACACGGCGGTCAGAGTGTGAGTCCACGCTCTGCCCTCCAGCTACCAAAATAAAAATTCTAAAATCTGATACAAGTTGCAATTACAACTATTTTACTAATTCTCGGAAGAAAATAAAGATGAAGGAAAACAATTATTTGATCGGTGCCTCACATACTCGTTCCCATTAACCTTCCAATAGTGGGCACATTTTGTTTGCCCACCTCCAAGACTTGTTTTAAAACTCTTTAACTATTTAATTATTTGATTGTTAAATCTACCCTGCAATCTTATAAAATTAAATGGAATTAAAAAAATTTTTAAAATTAAATTGAATGGAAACCTAACTTTTATCTCCTTTCTCCTCCTTCTATTTTTGAGGAGGCAGCTATTGTAAACTTGGAGTTGTTGATCTTTCTCTTTTTTTTTCGTTGACCAAAGGATGAGACGGAGAACCCTATGGACACACAGTTCCAAGCGACACGAGGGACTGTGTTCATCACCCATGGATTCAGCGACATGAACCTCGGAGATTGGGCAAGGAAGATGAAGGATGCACTGCTAGACGCGGCAAGTATTCCTTTGGTTTGCTGCGAGGTTCCAGCTGTGTAGACCTAGACTGATCATAGGAGAGGGAGGAGCTACGTCCGACTGTTTTAGGGTTTATGGAGAAAGTCTAATATCAGATTGCAATAGTACAAAAAATATCATGGTTCTTCTTTTCTTTTCTTTTAAAAAACAACAGCAACAGAACTATGCGTAAGCCGCCTCTAACAGAATTTTTTTTTTATTTACCGGTATTTAAGAAATCTGTCCACAGAGACTTTGCCTAAGCAACTAAATTTCATTCGCATTTTTATTTCTGATTGGTTGTATTGTTAATTTTGACAAGTTTGGACGGAGTTTTGACACAAAAAATTGACAAAGTAAGCATTTTTTGTATTTTACATGAACACTATTTATCTCGTTTACTAAGGGATAACTCGTAATCCCTATTTCAGGATAATATAATGTTATTGGTTTGTTTGATTTTTTCGTCATTAGTATTTTTACTATATCTATTTTATTATTATTATTATTATAGTTATCTCCAAATCTCACAATGAAATCGCTGTTTCGCCGTTCACAGGTGGACCTGAATGTGATAGTGGTGGGCTGGGAAGACGCGGCCCGGGCACCGAACTATCCACAGGCTGTGGCCAACACCCGCTCGGTCGGTGCTATGATCGCCAAACTCATCTTCAACCTCCACACTCTCAAATCGGCACCTCTTGGGGTAAGAGATAAACGTAATCAGTAACCACACACTCTCATATTGGGACTCTTCGGTAGGAAATAAACCTGATAATTTATTAAAGAAATTCCTAACTGACTTTTGTTTGTTGTTTTTTTTTGCTTAACGTCTAACGTTAGCTCTATAAAGGCTATATCGTGTCCCCAAGATGACTAACATCTAATAGTTTTATATACTGCCACACACAAGACAATACGGTGAGACCTGGACTCCTGCCTTAGGCGATGGCAACCAGATGGGAAGAAGAACTAGCCGACTTGTCAGTAAACGAAACATGGGACCTTATAAAAGATCGCATAAACAAAGCTGTCCTAGCATCCACACCAATAACACGCACATCTGGCAAACAAGGAAAAGGGTGGATGGACAGTGACACTCTGCTAATTGTAAGAAAGAAACACAAGGCCTTCAGACAATGGAAGAATAACAAAAATGAGGAAAGCTACAGCGAATATGTTAAAGCAAGGAACCAGGCCAAAGCAGCATGCAGAAGGGCGCAAAGATCACAAGAAACAAAAATTGCAAAAGAAGCGAAGTCATGTCAGTAACGAAACATGGGACCTTATAAAAGATCGCATAAACAAAGCTGTCCTAGCATCCACACTGTGGAAGAACCGCCCAAGCATGTACGAACCAGAATGCCAAATGTAAACTAGTACACATAGAAACGCCGGCCACTCATGCAATTAAACTCAGTATTTAAATAGGAACCGCGAACAGACCAAAAGGTCTACATCGCGGAAAAGTCAAGTCAAGTCAATACAACCAGTAGGAGACGAAATCGGATACCTTATTGGCACATCACTAGGGCAAACAATAATATTATATATAGGGGACATATAAATGTTTGGCCGATCGTGTGTTTCGAACCAAGGACCTCCCGATTAGGAGACAAACTCTCTTCTTCTTGCGCCAAGTCACCTCGGGATCCATTCAAGCGATAGTCTACATCCTGACGTGAGAAGTTAGAAAACCAACGAAGAAACAACCAAACTTAACACAATTTCTGCATCTTTTAGATTTCGCATCAATAAACTCTAATTCTTTCTTCCACTCTAGAAATTCCACCTTGTGGGTCACAGTCTGGGGGCCCACGTGAGTGGCACTGCAGGAAAAGAGATAGAGAGGCTGACAGGCAGCAAACTTGGAAGAATAACAGGCATGTGATTTCTATGCAGTAGAAATTCTGTATTTCTTTATCCGTGAGGTTATTTTATTAATAATTATTATGATCATACATTTAGTTACCTGTTTATCAATTAACCAGCTACCTATCTATTTATTTATATATCTATCTGCCTATCTATTTATATATATATATATATATATATATGTGTGTGTGTGTGTGTGTGTGTATGTGTGTATGTATATCGTCCTGTCGTGGTATCATGGCTTATGGCGTCCTCTACAGAAGTGTTTCCAGTGAGGTCCACTGTCTTCAGTTGTCTAAAAATGCCTTTATCATTTTTTCTCTATCGGTCTATCTAACCATTCATCTATCTACCTTGTAATTGTACTATAAAACCAACTTACTTTTAGTTTCTTGCCATGCAACACTCTTGTGTCTCTAGTAAAGGGACAGTGTTGATTGCCCGATATTTTCGTGCGGTTTGAAATTTTAATATGTATTTTAACGCTCCAACTTTTATAACATACTTACTTGTATACTCCTTGAATGAGTAGTGACACTCTTATCCTTTTTTCTATGTATACCATAAGTATGTGTTGGGTCACTTTTCATCTATTAAACCCTGAAAGCGAGTTGTTAAGAAATATTGGATACATTTTTTGAGGATCTATAATCCCAGTGCAGACAGCCTGGTACAACTCTGTTTTATAGTTCAATATCCGCATTATGTTTTGGTCAGGGCTAGACCCGGCGGGCCCGTCCTTCGAACGCTATTCGACCAACGTGAGGCTGGACAAAACAGACGCCAGTTTTGTAGACGTGATCCACACTGACGCAGAGGGTCTCTCGGATTTTGGTAAATTTCACTCACATTTTCCCTTTATGTCGATTTCTTTGCTGTTGTTGTTGCTGTTGTCGTTGTTGTTGTTGTTGTTGTTGTTGTTGTTGTTGTTGTTGCTGCTGCTGATTTCGCTGTATCTGTTGTTATCTGATGCTGCTTTGTTATTATTGATGTTATTATTGATGATGATGTTGTTGATGGTGGGTTTTTTTTAAACAACCTTCAGCTTGGTAGTCCACAAGATGAGTTCTCGTATGATATAATCCTAGGCAGTCGTATTTTTAGTAGACAACTTTTAGTTTTATGATTTTTCAAAATTGTTATGGGTTTAAAATCATGCAACCCGTCAAGGGACAATTCCCATCCCCACTCCTTCACCTCCTGCAATTTTCACTGTTTTTTTTTTTATTCGCAGCTATTTGACTCAAGATCCAGCATCAAATAATTATGAGACATTGGTCATTTTAAATTTGCAGGGATTTCATTAAATTAAAAGATGGAGTTCAGTTTAGAAAATGCCATACTGTTTACTTCTAACGTGGTAATCTTCATAGCTTTTGATAAAATTTGCCCATCAATAATTTCAAATTAACTTAGTCGCATTTACTTTTTTAACATATGCTTTATTATTTCTGTAAAACAATGCAATTACCAAAAGAAAAAATATCCAAAATACTAAAAGATTTACAACTAGTTTGGCACAACCAACGAGTAAGGTTGGTATTCAAAGTAATACCTGTACACTGGTTTGTAGCTTCCATGAACTAAGAAAATGGCAAAAATTAGTTTAATGTTCTTATCCAATTATATCATTTGGAAGAATTATTAGCTATCACGTGAATGGTTATTTTGTTTATATTGTATTATATAATATAATATGATAATGCTATCAAACAACATTTATATAAAATGTTATAAAATAGAGTTCATCCAATGTGCCCTATTTTTTTTTTATTTAAAAAAGGACTATAATCTATTTGACAATAATGGAACCTTCCTGTTGCTTAGGGTTCGGTATTCGGATATCCATCGGCCATGTTGACTTCTGGGTGAACGGAGGCACCCACCAGCCGGGCTGCCCGCCAGAAACCATCTCCCTCCAAGACGGTACGTTGCTTAAGGTGCTACATGTCAGAGTCTTTAGAGTTTCAAAGCTAGAGGCTAGTGGCTCAAAGCTAGAGGCTAAAAGCTAAAAGCTAGAGGCTTGGCGTTAAAAGCTAGAGGCTAGAGGCTAAATAATGCAACATAGACTTACATTTCATAAAGGTTTGAGTTTTATACTTTATATTTTTCTAGATATCTTACAGTTTAGAAATTTAGACTAAGAAGGTCTGAACTAATGATAGATGAAAGTTCAGTAAATATTTTAACCATATTATAAAAATTCAATGGAAACTCACCAATTACTGAGGATGCTTTAAGAAAGCCAAACCTATTTATGTGCAAGTGTGGAATACTAGCAGGTTTGTTAGAAGCGAGTTAAGTATTATATGGTTAATTTAACTGCTATTTTCTTTAGAGCAGTCTTTGTCTTTCTAGTAGGCCTGTGCGTAAAAAAAACTCTTTCCGTTGTGAGTAAACTCAGTTTTATCCTTCTTTCGCTGTTGACTGTCATTAACTGTTCTTTCTTTTTACCATGGCTAGTGGAAACCTCCATCGACGTCATAAACTGCAGCCACGGGCGGAGCCTGGATCTGTTCACGTACTCCATCAGCCGGTGCCGGTACGACCCCCAGGGGTCCTGCACTATGGGCTACCACGTCAGCACAACGTGTCGCGGGGACTACGAACCTTCCACAACAGCCGTGGATCCCTTCTGCTAAATCCCGGTGTAGCACGCCACCCTGACCAGCCCGCCAGGGCTACTCAGATTTCGCCTGGCGGCCGCCGGCCAAACTCAAGAGTCTCTCTGGCGGCCGCCAAAAGCACTCTCGGGTATCTGTGGCGGCCGCCAGGAACACTCTATCTACGCGAAACCGACTCTGACTTTTTTGTTGAGCCAGAGAACTGAAAATGTATAACAGAACATCTTTTTTTAAAGTTGTGCATACGTTTTAAGCTTTAACGGCCATAATTATGCATCGCAACTAGAAGAAACTCAATTTAGACGATCCAGAATGCGTGAAAAGCTCAACTCCGCCAAAATTTTGTTTACTTAGATCTAGCATTCAGACACCCACGCGGGGTTACCAGATACATTTTCAGCTTCGGGCCAAATTCAATTTCAAAACTCCCCAGAGACCAGAGTTTAGGGGCCAAATTATTATATACAGTCATCATGTTTACTACTGTTACTATTGTACTGCTTTAATTAACCTTTCTTTAACGGTGCATAATTAGATGTGAAAACCATGGAGTTATATGGCATCTGGTCTACAAACTCAAAAAAATTAAGGTAGCACAATGATCTAAGTCTAGCCTTTGCGACGAGAAAATGTAAGCATACAGGATCACTCACATGTAAAGTAGTTTACGAAGTATGGCTTGCTTTTACATCCAATACTCTGCATATTGCTGTTTATTTCTTTCAATATAATCTCTTTGCGGTGCTGCACACAGAAATAAACATGATGATTTTTGTTGTAATTCTTTGACTAAAATATAACTAACAGAAAAGAACGACTATGTACAAGATTTCTGCGATCCTCTGGGCTTTAAAAGCAGGTATTGAAGCACAGCTTTGTCAGCTTCCCTCTCTTGCTCCTGTTCCCAATGGGTAGTTAAAATGCGCATTAGTGAAATACTCAACAATGAGAACACCAGTCCACACGGAAGAAAAAGACGAAAAATAGATCTAGATGAGAGTTAGACCACAACGCTCAATATTGACACAAGATCTAGATCCAGATAGATTTAAAAATGTTAATGCAAAAAGCCGAACAGATGAAAAATATATAGCAGTCCACACCGTATAGCCCAGTAAACTACATATAGATCTAGTAAACTAAACAACACAGTCACATCTTTTTGAAACACAAAGCAAAGAATGGCGCGTGGCTTCAACGCCAGTAAAGCTTACATCGGTTTGGGAAAATTCAGAAATGAAAACATTAAAAACTGGAACCACTTGCCCAAGAAGTCAGACCTAGTCTTTTACTAAGCTAGGCCTGCAGGTTATCCTAGGCATTGAGCTAGTATGCCTAGTAGGCCAAGGTTGTGATTCCCTTAAAAAGAAAAGAAACGAACATTTTGTTGAGTTTTAGATTGCTTTTTTGTCTTGATCCAACAAAACTAGATCTTAAATTGCTAAGAGCAAGAAATCCCAAAAAAATCCCCAATCCCCCAAATATATTTTTTGGAGCCAAGAGCATTTAAAAATCCCCAATTTTTGGGAATTTGGCCTCGAAAGAGCCAAACTGGCCACACCCCCGCTAGATCTACAGAAAAATTAGAGTCTTTTTCGCGTAGATAGAGTGTTTCTGGCGGCCGCCACAGATACTCTCTGAGTCTGTCTGGCGGCCGCCAGGTGGACTCTGAGTATCGTTAGTCGATGAGTCAGTGTGGCGTGCTACACCGGCCTACAGCTTGTCCTCTACCCAACGACTTCGCTACCAGCAGGGGTGTTATTGTTAGACTGAACCGCTTAACCTTCTTTGAACCCTTTTTGTCATTAGGCAAAAAATATAGCTCTACTTGTTATAGCCACAACATAACAGCCAACCCCGCCATCCAGTTGTTCTCGGAAATGCCAAAAATGTTCAGTCACTCTTAAGTAAATCCTATGTTTATCGAAATAGGAATTACGTGGGAGTGATTGCCAATTTAAGGTATTTCCTGAGAATGGCTAGATTTCTGGTATGAATGTAACTTTTTGAATGCAACGTGAACAACTCTACATGTATTTATCGAAACAGGAATTATTTGGGAGTGACTCAGTTTTCGCATTTCTGAAGAATAATTGCTTTCAGGCTTTAACTGTAACAACTTGGACGGACAGTCCCACTGATGTAGAAGTCAGTGTCTCCGTCAAAATCCAGACCTTTTTGGTCCTTCAGTCATCTATGTAGCAACTCTCACAGTCCAGTATACAAATATAGTGTTTAACCAGCAAACTACTGATTTTGTTCAATTATTTTAATGTTTTAAGTTGTTGGTGGTGGCATTAAGTATTGTACCAAAGCAAGATGTGAAAACAAAAAGACACAAAGTCTTACCCATAACTAGAGTGATCGTGATGTTCAAGTTGTCACTTTTCCATGTGTAGACGTGTATGTATGTGCATGCAAAAAAGTAGACCTGAACGTTTCGTCCTTACTACAAAAAAGTTTCCTAAGCGAGAATAGAAATCAATCAAAACACTACAAAGTCGAAAGATCAAACGAGATGAACTAAATGGTTGTTAGCAATATTAATGTCTATCATAGTTTAATATATTTATACATTATGTGTATTTTTTAAGACGAATCAGAGAAAGATGACCTTTATGATAATTTGGAATAATATTCAAATATGAACAAGGTAGCAATTGAAGTACTGCTTTAGACTGTGTCCGTGTGTGATTGGTTGAGCAAGATTAAGCCATCTTATCTTTACCATGTCTGCTTGGCAGCACATAAAAATTAATTGTCAAACCTGGCCAGTTTGCTGGCATTGGACATTAAGAAAAAAAAAAACACAAACAATATAATTGAACGACACAAAACTATTACCTATAAAGCTGTATCCGTTGAAGAAAATAGTGTGAAGCAAGATATCTAGTGGGTTTTTCCGAATACTAAAGAAACTAACTTGCCCTCTCTTGGGCGCGGAGCTCAAGTTAGAACTCATCAGCCGCGTTTCTTTCTACATTTCATGTTTTGATGTTCAGGAAACACAGTATTCGGAATTACAGGCATCACTGTGCAGTGCACGGCTAAATTGAAAATGTCGCAGTGACATATGGGTTTAGTAAGCATAACGTCGCAGTAGCTTTATAACTCGTCTTAAGAATCGAAACAGTTATGTTCAGCTCTTCACATTCGCAAGCAAAACGTATCACTTAGCCATTATAGCACCTCTGTTTAAAGATATCTAGATTTAGTCACGTCGAGATACGCTACAAAGCTTTCATCAATGTCGAGGATATTATCTTTAATGAAGACACGTTGACTTATCGTTCATATATTGACTAAAATTATTTGAATACTGACTTTAAACTGAGAGATGCTTTGACAATACGATATTGTTCCGAAGACGTGGGGTTTTTTTTACAGAATCGGCTTCGCTTGTAAATTTTTTAACACAATATCCTCTGATTTTAATAACTTTTTTTTAATAACAACTCAATTCCGGGTGTTGATTTTGACTGACGATAATAGTTCACAACTTCATAAACTTTTTTTTCAAGAGGTTCTATCTTGTCTGACAATTGCTCAAACTGAGGTCTCCCAATATGCAAACTATAACTATTCACAAGTTTAGTTCGGAATTCAAATCCTATGCCATCGTTGACCATTTTGGGTGCATGCATTTTTTGTAGTTCACAACCTCTAAGTATGCTACTCTTTAGTACACAATGTTGCATTTTAAGAGGAAAAGAAATAAACTTAAATGATTATTACATGGCTATGCTAGAGTTAAAATTAAAGAAGACTGACTTATGTATGTATGTATGTATGTATGTATGTATGTATGTATGTATGTATGTATGTATGTATGCATGTGTGAGTTCGGTACGCTAGACTATCAATTAGCACGACTGCCACACCGTTTTCATAACCTGCTACAATGGTCGTGTTTATATGTAAACTAGCTGCTGTGTACCCGCTCGATCAACGATGCTGGTGTATCAGAACGGAAACATATAAGGGGGAAAGCATAACTGACTCAATGAAACGCTCACCTGGAAAAGAAGTCTTAGTTACCCTGCTGTAGGCTGTATAAGCACATTATCATTAAAAAAAATTAAGACATTGAGTAATGGATTCTATCACTTTAAAATAGGCTTTAGAGAATGTTACTGTTGTTTGCATTTTCTTAAAAAAATTAATGGAATTTCTCGTAAATGATGTTCTGAAGGTGAAAGAGGCGGTAAATTTTGTTTGTATTTTTCATTACTACAGACTGATAACCGAAAATGGATGCCCCATATTGGATGCCCAGCACTTCACCGCCTGAGCTATCTAGCGCGCGGTGTGTCACACATGTTAAAGATGATTCATAGCTATCATTGAATCCTGAATGACGCATCGTTATTCATAATTATTGAACCACCTGATATCATTCATTACAGCGTTATATGATTTATGAATATGCATAAAATTATAACTCTTTAGAAGGCTTTCAAAAAAGCCAGAAATAGTGTCACACTTCAGCATCAATAAAACAAACATGCAAAAAATGGTTTTAAGAGATAGGTGAGAAGACAGTCATTGTCGCTAACCTTACAACAGTTGCATCCATAGCTATTCCCTACGTTGTTTCCAATCAGTTTGTTTTTTTATACAAACGGGCCAATAGTGAAAGAGAGCTTCGGTCCACAGTTTTAGATCTAGAGTTCGATGATCAAAGGGGCCACACATCCAAGTCTCTGGGTGTCTCTCTGTTTTTTATGTATGTTTGCCTGTTTGTCTGTCTCGATCTATCTCAAACACAAGCAATCGTCATTATCATCAACATCATCATCATCATCATCATCATCGTCATCATCATCATAACACCATCATCATCATGATCATCATCATCACCATCATCAGCGCCATCATCATAATCATCATCTTTTTCATTACCATTATCATCATCATCATCAACAACAACAACAACATCAGCAGCAGCAGCAGAAACAGCATTATCTTCCCCATCATTATCATCCTCATCCTCATATTTACTATCAAGTCAGACTCTTTGATATACAATCATATTCGTCTAGACTATAAACATCACCAACATTATCCCAATAACGTATCCAACAGTAATATTGCCAGTACTACTTTTAGGACAGCAGTAAACAATCCATATTACAACGATCATAATATTAGTATCACATCGGTAAAATGGATTTTTCTCGTTACGGTTTATTAAAAAAAATACAGCCGAATAGTTGCATCTCATAAAACATGTCTATATATAGCGGACAGAATGCTGCAATGCCTCAAACACCACTTGCTGTAGTGGGTGCGGCAGTGAGCTGGTTGGTAGACATCACTCCTGATACATGGATTGAAATGGGGTCTGTCTCTTCGGTGCCTGGTTAGGACATTTTTGGAGTATGCCTGATTTGGTTGGGAGATTATGCGGATCCAATACTCTTGGAAATGGTAAGTGATCTTACACAGAAACCTCGATGCCGTAAGTTTGTTTCCTCATTCAGGGAGGGGGGAAGGGATGATTCATTTTCGTTGAAATTTACATAGAATATATTAATTAAATAAACAATTATGTGAGGAGTACATCGTTGCTCTAACTACGCCTCAGCGGGTATTTATAGGATAGATACTTGTTATTCAATTGTTTCAGTTGTATGTCCATTGGTGGCGTGCCATAGACTCTCTGCCTTTGTGATTTTGTTCCGTTTTGGTTATAGTAATACTTTCTTTCAAGATACAGAGACATCACAAAAAGGATTGCTAATTTTATTTCCCGACTTCGACTCCCATTGGATAGATTTTTTTTTCCTCGAGATGGGAATGTGCAAGGAAAGATTTGCCAAAGTAGCCACTCTAGTGGGGGTCCATTTACTAACAGCACCTTCAAGTTTCTTGTGGAACTATGGGAATCTTTCAGCATACATGGAATCCTATTTCCACGTGTTCTGTTTCCCTGGTTGCGTTGATGGCGATTCTCAGTGGATAATAAATCTGTATGTTGCGAGCTTTTGTCCAGGACTGTGCCTGTCGAGACCTTTGTGCAATTACCTGGGCATGAGGTGGTCAGGAATCGTTGCCATGATCATCTGCAACGCTGGACTAATCTCATCCGCCTGGTCTATCAAGGTGTCTGTGATGGGAACGTCGCTTCTAATGGGCCTTCTCTGCGGACTGGGTACGGGCACGAGTCTGTGCACAGCTTTCATGTACGTGAACGCTTGGGTTGTAAAGAACAAAGGTTTATTTGTAGCGACAGTGACCAGCGCTCCAACTATTCTGTCAATTCTACAAAATCAGATGATTACAATGTACGTAAACCCCAAAAACCTAAAGCCGGATACTGCGATCGGACCTAAAACCTATTTCTCAGACCTAGCCTTGCTTAAGCGTGTGCCTAATATTGTCTTTATTTTGGGTCTCATGACATTTGTACTTCAACTTCTTGGAAATATTTTGGTATCAGACCCGCCATCGACTCCAAAAACTACCTCGACGGGTTTAGGGAACGAGGCAGACAAACCTGAAGCGAATAATTTATGCTTAACGAAAACATCAAATGACTGTGCGCTTAATAACAAGTGCTCTGGTGACCCAAACAGTGAAAATACACCAATAACTATTAGCAAAGACCAATCTCATTATCTTTCCACAGACCATACAGGAGACAAAACCCAAAAGTCTATTATATTGAAAAATGGTACTTATGATACAAAATCTGCTCTAGAACCTGATGGTGAAAAAACAAAGGATATTGAGATTGCAACCGCAACTACTGAACAATTACCCCGTCCGTTGAAAGCTTTAGAAGTTTTGAAAACAGGATCCTTTAAAGCGCTTTGGCTCTATGTTGTGGCGCTTATGTATGGCCTGATTCTCAAGAACAATTACTACAAACAATTCGGACTCCTATACATTGAAAACGACAAGTTTTTGACGCTGGTGGGAAGTCTAATACCAGTCACTGCTTCCATAACTAGAATAGCCTTCGGAGGTTTGCTTGACCGAAATATACTCAGCATCAAAGACTGTATGATCATCACGCTCTCTGTTAACTCTCTGCTCTGCGACTTCTGGTGGTTTGCTCCTCAGGTGAACGGATTGTTCTACATGATTCTGATCCTCAGCATGGCCAGCATGCACAGCGTCACCTACACCTTGGCCGCCACGGGAACCTTGCAGGTCTTCGGCCCGGCCAACTTCGCAACGAACTTTGCCTTGGTCTACACCGCTGCGACAGTGACCTCAATCGTGACGGCACTAACAGTTAATCCACTGCTCCAAGCCTTAGGGTGGTTTTGGTTATTCACCTCGTGTGGAATCGTAAGCGGGGTAGCCCTTTTTTCTACGATTGTAATTAATATGGAGAAAAAGGAAACTTAAGACGACTTATGATATTTGCGCATGTGTCACTTTATCTCTTACGTGTGACTGTGACTAAGTTGTGGAATTTTTTATTCCCTGCTTTTACCACATTGTTATAGTTGAGATAAAGAGAAGGTTAAAGGTTTAAGTATATTATCAATGTTCATTTCAATGGTTTAAAATTCGGGGTTTTTAATGACGGTGGCGATTTAGGGTCTTTTTTTTGTACTTCCTCAAATATTGTTCAACAAGATGGTGCGCCGGCTATAAACTTTGGGGCTTAGGATCTGTTTACACCCAGATTGTTCCCCTAACTTTCTAATCACTTCGTTTAATAACAATACTAGGAATAAAAGCGTCTTTAATTAACGCGAATTCCAGTCTATGTTGTAAATTATAGACTTGTTGTTTGTATTTTTAAGAGACCAGGTTTAGAACCAAAAAAAAATAATTTCATGCACTTGAAGGGCAAAACGATCTGAAAAATTCCGCTACGCAGCGGCCGCAGCGGGAATCGAATTCAAAACTTTACTTGACAATAGGCCTAACTTAAAACAACATGCTCGAGTATTTCGTCGCGTCATCTTAATTGTACATATTTACTCTAAAATTATTATTATAACTATTATTATTATTATTATTATTATTATTATTATCCTAAGCCCCATATTATTTTTTACGGCGATGTGACCCTACAGCGATATACTCATAATTTAGCCGGTGACATTATAAAGATGTCGACCCAACCAGTAGAGGAATTTGAACCCCCTACTTCACACATTGTAGGCTGAATTGCAGCCACATATCCCTACAAGACACCCC
>RQTK01000666.1:64422-148776 GCA_003991915.1 Elysia chlorotica | reverse complement strand
TAGTAGTAGTAGTAGTAGTAGTAGTAGTAGTAGTAGTAGTAGTAGTAGTAGTAGTAGTAGTAGTAGTAGTAGTAGTAGTAGTAGTAGTAGTAGTAGTAGTAGTAGTAGTAGTAGTAGTAGTAGTAGTAGTAGTAGTATCAGCTCACTTCGTTATGATTGACTATGTGTGCATAATTTTACAAATCGTCATAAAGGAGGATCGCTTCTGGTGGCTCTGTGGGCTCCACCTTAAACCCGGCGCTGTATGCGTATGTGTTTGGTATAATTTATATTCTATAAATATTGTGATTAGAGTAGGTTTTTTACCACTTGAAATAAATTGTAGGTTACAGACTGTACAATTTGAGTTAATATTCATGTTTTTCCTGATTTGCACAGTGGGGTATTGCTCTGATAATTTAAATTTGAATCTTATAAATTAACCTGATGTTGTGAGATAATATATGAATATAATCTTTATATCATTAATCCCCCATTCACAGTGATCTATAGAATGTATCATTCTCAGATAATATTAAGTTTTACAGTATAGGTTAATGAGCAAAAAAGAGTTGGTAGTATGAAGCCAAAAGAGAGACAGGGATAGACAAAGATATATGGACGGACAGGTAGACAGACAAGGAACAAAAGAGATGAAAGACGCTTGAATTCAGAAATTGAACTTTCCTGACACTGCTTTTCAATATTTTATTATTTGGTTCTGTACTAAATTGCACTCACTAACTCAGATTATCTGGGTAATATTAATAAAGTCAGTTCAATGGCAATGTAAAACAGTTTATAAATAAATCACTGTCTTCTATTCTACCCATTTATCTTGCTTTAATTTGTCTTTATGTCCATAAATGTGCCATCACCATTCTGTGTTGTTATTTCTAGTATTGTCAAGTGGTACAGCGAGGACAGAAGCCAAAGTTGCCTGTAACGGCGATAGATTTCATGGCGAGCCTACAGGGGAACTTTTAATATTATAGATATCTACTTTTATTTCCAATTAATCTTAATTTAATCCTACACATAGCGATCGTAACTTTGTCTAACTTAATAAGTTAACTCTTTTTTTTCTAATTTTTTTTCGTCGCGCGGACGTCGATATTTTTAAAGCCTAATTCAGACCTCTGAATTTCTTTTAAACTTCCAAAAAGCAAACGTGTTGCGGGAAAATTGCACAGCGGGGTTCGCATTTAGTTTTCCAAATTAAAAAAGATAGACAAAGGTGAACCCAATCCAATAACAAAACTACAGCTCTGTACAGAATATAGTCAAGTAAGACTTGGTGCTTTCTATTAATATGAAAAAGGACATTTCACAATGCATTGAAAGTTGTCCCAAAAGGCAAAAGAACATTCAGGGCTCATTAATACATGTAATAGTAAATTATTACGCGTCCAATTGCCCGTGTAAAAGTCACCATAGTTGACATGGCAACAAGTTTTCAAATGATGTTTAGAAAGGTAACACTGGTTAAGCTCCAGGAAAATAGATAACAGTTAAGACAACCCTTAGGCTTATCTAAAAATATAATTTAAACTATATTTTTACCAATTCCTTTTATTCTAATAATTATATTTGATAAACAATGACAAATGTTGCAAATAGACTCGGGGCCAACAGGTTTGTGTCAATGTACCTGGTGTTTCTTCTCAGCCTACAATTAAAATAAGGGAGAGAAGAAAAAAACACGTCTGTGAAAGGAAAACAATATAGATGTAGAAAAGTCTGAAGTGATGAAAGAAACAGTGTATCTTGAGAGAGAACATTAACCAAAACGAGTCTCTCGATAAAGAGTAAGAAGATACACTTAGAGACATATCAAAGTTGATGTCTATTGACAGAGAAACGAATCAAGAAAATGAAAAAAGGGGGAGGGGGATTACCTGCATCACGGTAAATGTGTTTCATCAAGCAGAGTTTCTGGAAAGTATCAACAAAATTTGAAGGTTCGCGAATAATAAAGATGGCTTGAGAAAAAAAATCTTACGAAGATGAATAGTGATTTTAGTTCAATTTACCAGGATTAAACAAAGAAGCATGACCCTTTGTGAACAATGCGCAAAGCTTTTCTCACTTCGTTACAGATTCTGTACTGCTGATGGATTAATGTAACCTGGGTGATCGTTGCGAGCTTCGTCACATTTACGATAACAAAATTAATGTGCCTATGTCGTACTGGGATAGCGTGATTCGTTACAGATTCTGAACTGCTGAAATTGTAAGTTACGAATATGTTTTCTTGCTTAACGTCCAACGTCCTTTAGAGGCTATATTGTGGACGGGCCCCAATAAGTAAAATTGTATGAGTTACCCCATTCGATACTGGGCGGGGATATGGACTCCTACCTCAGTTGGTCACATTATACAAATCATACAAATAAATTTTTGATCGATCGTGGGAATCGAACCGCGGACCTATCGAGCTGGAAACCAACGCCCTACCACTTGTGCCGGGGGGAGGGGGCGCAGTGGTCCAGGGGTAGAAAATCGGCTTCCGACGCAAAAGGTCCCGAGTTCGAATCCTGGTGGCTGCGTTCCCTACTGGTTGGGTCGGTGTCAGTATAATGTGACCGACTGAGACATGAGTCATGGTATCCCCGCCCTGTCTCGTGTGTGGCAGCACATAAAATTGTCAGACGTCCGTCTTGGAGCCCGTCCACAATATAGCCTATACAGTGCTGATGTTGGACTTAAAACCAACTCAACTCAACTCAACCACTTGTGCCAGTTCGTCCTCTTTAAGCTACGTAATCATTGTGCGCTTCGTCACATTAACAATAACAAACGTGACAAGGCCACACTGGGTATAGCAGTGTTAAAGGGTAAGTCTCAGGAATTAGAGTCACTGTATTGTTCATTAAAAATAGTGATTTTTTGCCGTAGTTGTGAGCATTTATATATAAGTATAAATATAGAAAAACGTATATATAAGGAAAAGATGTATATGCTAGAACACGCACTGTGCTAAAATTACGTGCTGTAATTTTTATCACAAAGGCGTATGGAGTACGGCAAAAATGCATTTTTGTACTTTTCTCTGTTGTTTTTTATATGTCTGAGTCTCCCTGATCTAAAATATGTTATATGATTGAAAAGAGGATGTTTTGTGTCTTTTTTATATTTTCAATTTTGAGAATTCTTAGTTGGTTAAAAATTGATTTCAAACTTACCGCCTTTACACCCGTGATTTGTATTGTTTTCTTAAGGAGCCGGACTACTTTGGTTGTATCTGAGACGCTAAGGTTGCCACCCCAAGCTGGTATACAAAAGGATAGGATACTTAATATGGTTGCCCTGTAAAACATATATATATATATATATATATTTATCAACATCAAAAAAACGTTTAGCCTTCTAAAAAAAATAGTCCCTGATGAAGTTTCGAACTGAAATTTTGTATGTGAGGATGCCAGTCTACTTTTGCATTGATTGTGACCCCTAAGTACATATAGGTTTGAACTCTTATTTGCTCCCTTTCAGTCATAGTGGTGAGTGAATAGTATTTTTTACTCTGATATCAATAATTACTTCTTTTGTTTTCTGGAGATGGTGAGTATCGCGCCAGTTTTTTTAAATTCAGAAACGACTTCATTATATTTTAAAATATCGTATTCTGTACTTGTTAAAGCTTGAATTGTGGTTCATTTGGCATATTTTATTATAGGGATATTTTCATAAGGCTTGGTGCGTTTATCAACATGACCCTCAAGCTTTTGCGTTCGGTCACGGACTCAACCACAGACCAACCTTCCACCATGTCCAGTGATACCTTTCTCAGTGTTCATATCATTATAGAGGTATGCTTGGTCTTTGGTCTACTTTTTAATTTAAATCCCGGCCACATAAAACATTTGATTTCATCGTATTCTATACCCAAAGGTGGATGACTACTTTTATCAAAGATCACGACTGAATAATTCAAATCATTGATTTAAGTTATGTGCCTTTAGTTAGTACTCACTGGTTGCTCCAACCCATGATGACACCCCGTGGGTCTTTGTAAGCTTTTTCCGATGTGACAAAAATATTGAGCTTTTTTTTCCAACTGTTTTTTTTTTCTTCTGTTGACTTTATATTTATCTTTCCGAAAAAGATGAAAATGTGTGGCTTAAAAACTTTTTTTTCAACTCACAGATACACGAGGGCATTGATGAGAAAATAGGCACAGGTAGAACTCCAAAAATCACAGACCGAGCTCCGCTTACCTATGTAAATGTGGCAATTATGGAAACCCAAAGCTGCAAGCATTGTCCCACTTGGGTGAGTACCGGTAACCTGAAGGTTTATTTTAGTTCATTGTGTATTTCTTTTAAATTACTAAGCATTTCATGCATATTTATTTTAAGATGCTTTGTTAGTCTGTGTAAGTGTGTTTTGTTTTGGTGTATTGGGTTTTGCTGGGGTTTTTTCAAACGTGACGCAGAAAAAGAGCAAAGTGCAAACCTCAAACAGGGAAATAATAGTTTATGTGGGACTGGAACTTCAACAGAATGCATGAACATTATTAGGCACAACAAATGCCATGCATTATTCCATTAATATGACAGAAAATAATTTCGTTCTAATTTTGAAAGCATCTCTTTTTTTTTTTTTTTTGCCATATGTTTAATTTACTTAATTTTTTAATCTCAATAAACCATAAACATTTTCTCCAACTATTAACTATAGGTCAGGTTTCAAAGTTTATGAGGAAGGTTTAGGTTACCTTTCAGCTTTCGTAACTTTTTTGAGTTTTGTTTTTGTTTTTATTTATAAATCTCTAATTCCCATTTTTAGACTGTTCCATACTTGCATTGAAGAAACTACTGTGCGATGGTATAGCATTCCGAAAGATACTTTGATAATGACTCATCTGGATGATGTTTTGCATTGTAAAGAACTTTGGGGAGATCAACATAACTTCCGCCCCAAGCGCTTCATACATGAGAAGGGAATGTTGCATAACCCAGATCATTTCATCTCCTTCTCAATGGATATTTAACTGATCCATTAATTTCATGTTTAGTGTCATATTACTAACTTATTACTATTATTGTTATTTTTATTAATATTGTATATGTTCAGGTGTTCTAGAGGTGCAGTGTGAGAAGCTGAAAAGATTAGGCCCAGAACCTCTCCATTTATGCTGAAATCTTCAAATATACATAAGTTGGTAGATTTATATAACTGATATTTTGGTAATGCATGTATTACATACATCTTTTAGCTACGTTACACGTGAATGTACTCTTCTCTATAGAAGTCATAGAAAGATCAACCTAACTTTGAAGTCGAATTTCCTAAGATTATGATAGTGATAGTGCCATGGCTAATGCTGTACATGTACTATATTTCTGAGGTACGAGGATGTTTTTCCTGAAGGTAACATCGTCCGCTTTCAGGCTCAAAAGACAGAGTGATATTAAAAGTAAATTTAGGACGTTTCATGATCTGCTGAAAGCCGTACTGTCTCAGTAAACCATTGACTTTGAAATAAGGTCCATGAAGAAAAAACCTACAGAAAACTTGAAATGATAGCTGCGCTACATTTTTTTTTAGCCAATTTTATAATAGATCACATTATCACTTGAGTTTTCTTTAAATCCTTGAAATCAATATTGTCATCAAGTTCACCAAACATTGGAAAAGATTCAAATATTTACTTTCCTTTTTCTCATCCTTATTATTATTATTATTATTATTATTATTATTATTATTATTATTCTAATTGAAAGTAATGGAAATGATGAAGTAGTAATATATATAAATGGACCAACACCCACCTATGAGTATTACATTAATTCATGTAAAGTGGCACCATTTACCAGTACAATTTTATCAGATTTAAATCAAATGAGAAAGCATGAAAATGGAACCGAACACTACAAGCAAAGTTTGTTTGCCTTTGCTATACGTTTCCATATGCCTCTTTGGGCAGTCTTTTACTTGAACTCACAAATATAATTGTAACTTTTATATAAGACAATTAAAACAATAAAATCAACCTCTCAACCTCTTTAAGTATGATAAATGACAGGACATTACTAAATTTTTATTTTAATCCATACTGTGCTTAGAAAAAATATTACATGTATGAACAATCTTTTAAAACTTAAATCTTTCATCATTTCCATTACTTTCAATTGGAATCACCACACAGATTACTTAGACAAGTTGTCTTAAGTTATGTATTATGTAATAAACTGTGCGGTTACCAACACAGTTTAACCAAAATTCTTAGTAGTATATTTTAGCGATTCAATATAGGTTTTCATATAACAGATTACAAGCTTTTAAGACATTAACCTGGCAAGGAAAGCACCCACACTGAACAGCAGTACTTACTGGGAGACTGACTCCTTTAGACAAACTGAAGGAAAAAAAACAGGTCATTCTTAGAAAAGCATACACAAATTTTCTCCAAAAAGTTATTAAAAGCACACCATAAAACATTTCAAACATTTTTGTTTAATTGAAATACCATACACAAAACAGGTCAGCGTGTATTTATAAATTAAGATGAAATGAATTGTGAGGTCTGAATAACGATAAATGTGCCAAGATTTTGGTTTAAAGAAAAGTACATGGTTTGTTTGAAAGTAATGAAACATAAAAAAATGAAAGTTATCAAATGAACTGCAATGATATATGAAAACATGTGAATCTTTGTATACATTTAAAGGAGGATATGGAGAACAGATAGAAATAATCCATATCGCCACTGCTGTACAATTTGATAGACCAAACTCGAGTATGACAAAACTTAACCTGCATTAAAATGAATGTCTTTTTAAACCCTACAATATTTTGTTGCTTTCTTCATTTGTGCAGTGTAAGATTTTGCAAGACTGGTTGTGTTTTGTTTTTTTCTTCAACTGCTATCACTCTTATTTTGAAAATACATATTTTGCACCTAAGAGTTCTGTACAAAAAAAATTCAATACAACTGCTATTTAAAGTCAATAAAGATAGGGAATGACAGAAATCAAATTATAAGAACAACACAATGTAAAGTTAGCATAGATTATTCAACCACCTTAGTCTCAATATGTCTTCCTGGAGGGAGAAAGATGTTAACTCAGTAAGCAAGAATGCGAATAGCATGTTGGAAAAGAGAAAAAAAATATTTCCCCATTCCAAATGAATTCACACACTTTCATATAGTTAAAACACATATAGCTTACACAACTACATTTTAAAACAAAAATTGCTTTGTCTCTAAATTAAGAGAAAGAGGATGAAGAAAAGTAGGTTTATCAAGCACCTGCCTTTTTCTTTCTTTCTTTTTTTTTTTTTTTTTTTTTTAATCTTTTTCTTTCTTTTGTTTTTTAAACATAACCCATTCTTTGAATCTGTACATTTCTTCAAGCATTCAAGCTGCCTGGTTTGTCTAGTTCATGATCTAATAAATATGTGTAATTTACATTTTCTCACATCTGCAACGACATGCATTTCAATAAGGCTGTCATAAAAAACGTATTAACTTAAAAGGTTACAAGACGTTCAAGTTCAAAATGTTTGTTTTCAAATTAAATGACTTTAAATTAAAGAGAAGAGAAAAAAAGCATGGCCATGATATTCTTGCTGTTTGAATTTATGATCAGTATAAAATTGTCCACATCTCTACAAAATTTACAAAAAGATGAAAAAATGATAGAAATGACAATATTGAATGATACTGTACTGACAAGTACAGCTTCTTCATCTTATATAATAGCAAACTCAAGTAAAGAATGTTCACTGTCGATACTAGAAGCAAAATGTTGATATTAAAAAAGGATAAATTTGTATCTATACACCCGTTTCATAATGAAATTAATCAAGTATCTCCCTTTAATAACACAGAGTAAAACACCAACTCTGCATCTGATATATCTAAATTTAATTATTTGCAACAGATATAAAACTTATAAAATTCGAATTGAACATAGAAGAAATTAACAGTAACCCTATTTTTCAAACTCTTCATGCAACGGGTGACATATTTTTAAAAATCCAAAAGAAGAAGGAAAAATGAAAAAATACTATGTATCCTTGAATTTCCAAGGTATGAAGTTTTTACATTTGAAAAGTGTGAGCGCACTTGATATTTATCTTCATGTAACACCAAAGACAAATCAGTACAATGGCATTCAAGTTAAAAATCGGTGATTTCCAGCTGCCTTTTGAGATGAAACAAAACCAAATTTTTCTTTGTAAACAAACCAAGCTTATGAGCAAGGAAGATTACATTATGTCATAAACTGGCATGAGAGCAAGTGCCCCACTCTACAACAATCATAAGCTTCATAATGGCTAACTATAGCCATACTCTAATTTATCAAGAGAAAACAAGTCATTTTAAAATACAAAAATTTTTCCCCTATGAGTATGATTGAGGTCATTGATTTTTACTTTCACCCATGCCAATTATCTTGTTTTGTTCAAGCTCTGGAAGTAAAGTAATCAGTAACAGTTGTTTAAGTTGTGCCATGATATTTGTCTTTACTATCACAATCTGGTCTCATTAAATGTCAAGCTTTTTATTAAAACTGAACTTTTGTTTCAACAAGTAACTTAATTGCAGAGAACATATAAAATTAATTTTTAGAAGTACATGTGTATATCAAGATCTATATTCAAACTGATGACAAAAACACCATTCCTGTTAAACAAATTGCTCTTTGAAAAAAAATCAGGTCAAGTGAGGAGAAATATAATTTCCTTGAAGTGTACTATTGCAAATGTTTTATGTGGAGAGTATAGGTGCAGTTGTCAATAAATTTCTTCTGAAAGTTCTAGGATAGGAGTCACCGGAAAGAATATTATTTGAAGATAGTGAAGGATAGTGCAGATTATTTACTGTCAAGTCATCAAATCCTGGCAAAGAGGTCAAACATCTGGAAGGGAGGTGTCTGTGCATTAATAAAGCTGTAGAGACGTCCCTATGAATTCTCTATGCCCTATATTTGTGTAGAATAGGGAGTACTTAGTAATCTTTAAATAGCACAGGTGGATTTTGGGTATTGTGCAAGATAATATCCCTGGAAAAATTTCTAAAGTGTTCAGGAAACGATTCAGTCTGATTAGTTTTAGGTCCTAGAGGTTTCAAAAAGAATCCTATATGGAGACCTGACCACAAACTGAGTTTTGAAGCACATACCTCTTACTCGCCAATCCAAAGCATTAACCAACTGATCTGTCTGTCATGGTGTAAGGTACATGGTCCAAAACTGATGTGATTGATAAAAGCTAGGGCATATCTAGGGGTGTGTGCAGCCATTCTACACACTTTGCACCTTAAATGTCTCCTCTTTCTGCATTTTCTTGACTGAACTACATCATTTTTCTAATTTGAACAAAGCTTTACTGTTAAGTGTGCTTCCTTACATAGCAATCTCTATCTTGGAGACTTTGTTTTAGCTTGATACTCAGGGCTTAGATTTTCTAACTTGGCTCCAACAGGTTATGTTTTACCACCTACAACTTGATTTCCTTTGAAATGAACAACAAAAACTAAGTTTTATACTGTCTAAACAGTACAGCATATCATATACTATCTTCTAGTTTTAGTTTAAAAAGTATACGAATCTAAAAATTTTTAATAATTTCGTTCTCCAATTTTTGTCTAATTAAATCTGACTAAGCATTGTTGAAGTAATTTAAATCAAGACAAGGTCTTACGTATTCAGAAATCCAATATTAGTGCAGATTCTTCCTAAATAAATCTAATCAATTATCGTTGTTTCAGACAAGAAAACACAAAATATCTACTGAAATATTTCCCCCACTTGTATTCCATTAGGTGGAAATGCCATTGGACAAGGATAACTATTGGGGCTTACGAAAAAAAATCAATATTACCAAGAACTTGAACAACTTTAACAATAAATGTACACAAAAAAATTTTGATCTGCATTTGTAATATAAGCCAACCAAAGGTAGATTAATTGAAGTAACAAAAAGTGTGGCACTAATATGCACATTAAACATGTTTTTTTCCTTAAAGTTAAACCCATTTAAAAAATGCACATTTTTCCCTGCGCAGCTTTGCAAAAATAACAAAACTTTTAATGTCTATGTGTATCATTAGAGTTAAATGATGGATGTGTTTACACTTAATAAGTTATCATCTAAAGAAGAAGTATTTAAAACAATAAATAGATGGGGGGAAAAAAGAAAAGAAAAAAAAATAGAGCTGAAGTTATTAGCTTGAATTTGACTTGGTAGGACACAGTGTTTTTAAGGGGTAAACTTCATAATAACAAAATTGTTTTCAATTAAAAACTTAGGCATTCATTTAAAAGGGATAGTAATACCAATTGATACCCTTTACTAAATACTTTACCAAAAGATTTATATTTTTGAAGTGCTTTATTTGTTACAATGCATTTTCCAATCAAACATAATATAAAAACTTTCATGGCAAAAGAGAAATAGAAAAAAAATGTATGAATCCTAACTATTACATAATTTTGAACATAATGCTGAAATTGAGCACCAAAACAAGAATGCTTTTGTTTTCAATATTTGTCTCAACCCCATCCCTTTTTTCTTTTTTTGTGGGGACACTGAGTGACACTATATTTATTCTTTCTTAGCTATGACACATTAAGAATTTAGTTCCTTCTTCTCATGCAAGATTAAATATTCCAAGCGCAAATACAAAAAAAAAAAAAAATAACAAAATATAAAAAAAAAACTCTTACTCTGAAACGAATACAAGTAAAACATAGGCATTACAAATGACCTCACAATTTTATCTCATTATAAGGAACAGAGAGGGAAAAAAATCTGATTCACTCTCCGCTAGTATATTTACAGATTGGCCAGCAAAGTTTGTTTCTATTAACATAATTACATAGGAAAAGTCTGTGAAAGATGTTCCTGCAATGGTGATGCTTGTTTATTTTTACAAATGGGCAGAGGTTTTCAATGAAATATCAAGTAGGAAAATGAAATGCTTTTCTTTTGACTAACAAGAGCCTTGCTGGTTGCATTTCTATATTCTAGTTTCCACACAACAGCCATGGTATGAGGCATGCCAATACTTCAGTTTATTATTCAAGCACCACATCAGCAGACACTCCAGATTGTAGAACATCCGTTAAGCTGTTCTCTGCATGTTGGAAAACCTGGTGTGAAGAAAAAAAACGGTTGGTTGGACAAGTTATGCATTTCATTAGAACAAGACAATACTATTTTCAGTGAGGTATGGCTCAGGCATGTGACAAAGTGTGGATATCTTTTTTTTTTAATTCTTACTTTAATAAAGTGGTGGATCTGGGAATTTATTTTACCCAAGTCCTTGTTCTTATAAGTTATTAGATTTACTTTAAGTTACAGCTCAAAATAAAGTTATTAATTTAGAATATTGTTTCAAAAAATTAACAAGGGAAGGAGACAATGAATATTAATATCAGCACTACGTACATACGATAGAAAGAAGGAAAATAGCTGGAGGGAGATGGAACTATCGTTTAGGAGACAATGAATATTAACATCAGCCCTACGTATATATATATATATACGAGATAAAGAAGGAAAATAGCTGGAAGGAGATGGAACTAACGTTTGTTTTTAAATGTGAATAATTATCTTATGGAAAGGTCCCAAAACTTGGGTAAGAGAATTGTAATGTGGTGCTGTACAGAGCATTGGGATGCCAAGACTACTATTTTAGTATTCACAAAGAGACAGGCAAAGGGAGGGGGAAAAAAGTGAAAAGGAACCTCTGAGAAGAAAAAAATGAGGATCCGATTTGGACAGAGGTAAGCAGGAGTGAACAACTTAAGGTATAAATTCTTAGTTTTAGTATGTCTATTGCCAATGTTTAACTGAACCACAACTAATGCTGCAGTCAAAAGAGTAAGTGAGGCATATCAAAAACTGAGTTTTGTGATATTTTACATTCAAAAGGCATGTCTTATTGATTTTGTCTTGCCAAAAGCAGAGGGACATTATTTTTATTAGACAAAATCAATTTCAGATACAAGTTGTGGTTACATTAGTCAGAAAAGTGCAAAAAAAAAACCTCTGTCTCCTAGCAAAAAGTTATTTCACTTTGCTTTTGATGTGACCTGAAAACCTGATCTATTCTCTCATACAGAAAACAACTACCTTTATGATGTATAAACAATTAAAATGAGAGAAAAATAGAAGAGTTATTAAAGCAGTATTGATTCAAACTAAAAAGATATGCAAATCTAGATACTTATAGTTATTAGAACGGTCCAGACTGATTCCTAATTGTTAGTGATGTAACTGGCTTAGCAAGTTTTTCACACTGGTTGAAGAAGAGTTTTAGATATGCATATTTCACTATTCATACGTAATTATAGATTTTCTTGAAATTTTGTTTTTAAATTACTAGATTCATCTAGATTACAATAAATTAAGTTCTTAGAGGTTTGGTGCAATAGAGGTCTATAGAAGCTAAATAAATTGCTCCATTATGTTCACATCATATATATATAGATATATGTGTGGCAGTCTGAGGCAACCAGTCGCTTGTCGCAAAATCTAGTTTCGAGATACAGGCCCGAAAAGGCCAAGAGGGTGACCCCAGGTCAAAATTGAGTTAACACCACAGTGACATAGTTTAAACATTTTTACATGTTCTGACAAAAGAAAAAGTTGAAATTCGTGCTCTCAATAATTTAATTAAATTTTTTTTGTAAACCCTATCGTTGCTGAAAACCGAGAATTTAGTTGAAATTTGACGAATTGTAAGGTACTCTTTGCCACCGCGTAGTACCGGCACTATAATTATAAACCCTATAGTGTTGTATATCGTTGTGTTCTCTATGTTCTCTTCTATTCATTGGTTACTTTGTTGTTGGTGCATAAAAACAATTTAAGTTTGCTTCTGATGATTAACTTCTCTTGCAAAACAAAAGAATGTTAGACTATGTATTGGTCTGTCTAATATTTTGATATTAAAAGATTCAACCCCGCGCACAAGAATCCCTTTCCGCTACATCTGTTCCCTGTGCCCGCAAACGAGTTTTCTTGGATACGGGACTGCTGCCTCCTGGCCCAAGTACGAAATACTCATATTTGGTGTTACTGTTATATTCAGACTCTTAGCTCTTTGTTCCGTGAAAGAACGGCTAGTGGCATGTCACAAGATATAAACAAATGGCATCCCCATGTGGAACTAAACTTTGAATGGTGTTTTCTTCCTTTTTAGTCGATTGTTAGTTTTTTTTTTTACTAAAGTAAGGACAGTCTTATGCATAGCTGCCAACCAGTACGTAAAACACATATTTAGTATGTATATGACCCTTGAGTCCGTATCATGGTTGAAAAAATATATATTTCAATTTGACGGTATCCATCCAAAAATTGGGTGTCCTGATGATGATCGCTCATTGCTTGCTGCCATTTTTGCTAATAACGCACGGTTAGCCTAGCCATTTAATGGGCCCATTCACAAATTAATGTCTCATAATTATCTTTCATGCTTCGTGACACTGGGATTGGACAAACCTTTAATGAAATTGTTGATTGATCGTTCACTTGCGGCTCTTTTCGACAATTATGCTACGCAAGCGATGCTCTTTCTATACAGAAATCTCCAGGCTTTGTTTACTGGTGCTAGGTTTTAGAGTAAATAAGACTTTAAGCTGTTTTCGCTGTCTCAACAGAAGCAGATGCACCAGTGATATTTAAAACATGCTCCTAATTATTAATAAATTACAACATTTCTATTATAAGTAATGTTGATAAAGTAACTAAAATCTCTTTTTTTTTATACTTTTTTGTTTTCTAGTTTCTGTTTTTGTTTTTTTTTTTGCATGAATTTGCTTTTTGCTGTTGTTGTTGTTTTTTTTTTGTTTTTTAAAGTTAAAATTTATTTCTAGATTCATTTTACATTTAAATAATACAAAAATCACACCTTCATAGTTTTTCTATCATTTCTATTAGTATATTGAGCAGCTTTGATAGCTTTTACTGCAAAATTAGAGCAAAATTTAAACCGCAAACTTTAAACGCATTTTTCTCCATTTTCACATCCCGGGTATTTTGGACACATAAATGGCTATAACTCAGCCCCTAATCAAGATATTTTCAAAATGCAAAAAGTAAAATTTCAGGAAGCTCTTGTGCATCCAACCATACCAATAACTCCATATTCAAAATTTCCGACATGTGACTGGTTTCCTCAGACCACCTCACATATACATATGGATATGTATCTTAAATTTCTTAACACTTTCTATAGGCCTATATGGGCAATACGAAGAGTCATCTATTTAGTTCAAAGAGACTAACCTATCTTAAAATAGGCTGGGTTTTTTTTTTATTTTCATTTCTTTAGTCCAGAACAACAACCTCTTGGTGTCCTGGTTTAGGTCCATTTCCAACAGATCCTGAAGGCAAAGGAGGCTTGATATTGAGATGTTTCCATGGGTTCCTTGCAAGCCTCTTGAAATCATTCATCTGCAATTGCTTCCTCAGTTTCCTAGATGAAGAGAAATTAAAATTAAGAAACAAGGACCTTGTTGTTGGTGCATAAAAACAATTTAAATTTGAGTAAATAAGACTTTAAGCTATTTTCGCTGTCAATTGCCGGTCCCCTCACAGTTCTTAATCTCGCAAGATTAGACAAACAATTTTATACTTTGTATAGACAGGTACAATTGCTGCCACTCTTTTACACAAGCGTAACACATAATAACTCCTGACGGGTGGCGCATTATTAGTAGAACTCTGTGCATTGTACTCAAAGATGTTATACTGCTGTACAATATCTTTGATTTTATAATACTAAGTTGTGACTGCATTACTCTTGGGTCTATTTTTGGTTGTGCTTTTTTCAAAATTTTAAGCTAAAAACATTGTTTACAAAGCCAAAAGAAAAAGAAAAAAAAATCATCTAAACATCCACTCTATAATTATACAATTGCAGCCCTGGGGTAGAACATCTGGTTTGGTTCAAACCTTGGCGAATTCGTCCGCTACAGGTTGGGTCGGTGTCAGTTTAACCCCTTCAGTGCCTCACCCCAGAAATTCCCTGGGGTAGATTTTACATTCTATGTGCCTATACCCCAGAAAATTTCCTAGGTAATTTCGTCATCACTTTAAAGGCTTAAAACGGGAGATGACTGTATCATGAAGTGTCCTACACTATTCCACAGTTGTTCCCCTTCCATTAGAAAGAGAATAAAATGGTCGTAGGGTTTATATACAAAGCTAATATAATCTATTTAAAAAATTGAAGGAATAATAATTATGATGGTGAGAAAAGAATTTCTCCTCAAAGGTATAATACAATTTTCTCAGCCATGCATCCCAGTTGCATGAAAATTGTTGGTTTAATGGGGAAAGGGCTAGATCTAGCCATCAGCAACTAGGCTATAGCAATTACATGTATTAAACACGGACAGGGGTGTGTGAAGTCCAATCTGCCCTGTGTCATCAAGCAGTGGAAAAACAAGAAAGGCAACCTTCAGTGCAGATTGGTGGCTTTTGCATCCCTACATCAGATTATTGCAAGCATAAAAGGGCCAGACTCTAAAATCTGAGGCAGGGTCACTCCTTTCAAGGTACCTTATCGCTTGTATGTGGGCGCAACAGAAAAAAATATTTTTAAAGTACAATGATAAAACGCTATAGCATAGCTAAAACGTATTTATCATACCTTGAAAGCAGAAACCAGTGATATACTCTTCCGCTTTGATAATAAGAACCTTGATCAGATCTAGCCCACACCACATTTAACTGAGAGCTTATACATATGCAATTCGATGGTGAATCCTTACTTCTTTTACTTACAAAAGTCACTGTCACAACATTGATCAATGCATATTGATGCTTTGCAATGCAGACATCAACTGTGTATTACACTATTGAACACAACCCAACGATGACCAGACTCTAGTATACAGAAAGCTAACTATCGATATACTGTAAATCAAACATTTAACAATAAAACTAGTGCCTATAGTAATTGTATTGAATAAGTGAAAACGAAAGTACCTTGAAACCGGATAGGTGATATCGATAGTCCTATATTGTCTGTATGAAGTCTATTTTGTTGGGCCATATCTGAACTAGTAGCTAGAAACTGAAATAATAGATCATACTATTTTCACCTCGCCGTAATACGTCAAGAACTGCCAACTAATCCTGTATACAAAGCTGAAATCTTGCTAGAGCATCTTCTAAAGCACCCTCCAAAGCTGGGAACCTGATAGTGGCTTGATAAACAAAAATATATAGCTATGGCGTCTTGGTCAAGTCAGTGACTGGCAAGTAAAAGATGTTTCCCCTTGTTCACTTGGGTAACCACAAGTAAGGGTCCTGATTTTTATTGACAAACAGCACTGTAAAGTAGGTTGCCATTTCTTTCTTTGCCAAACTTTACTTTCATCTCGACTCTGTTACCCATTCTGTGCTTGGCTGACACAGGAACCCAAAAAAGTGGACAAACACTTGCACACAAACACCAAGTGCTACAGTTATTGTGGGGAAAGCAACTTCCAGAGTAAAAAGTTTGAAGGGTTTACGTTTTGATAACATAAAAAAACAAGCTTGCTTTGGAAATACGAATATTATATCGATGTGCTTTGCGACTGTAGCATATGATTTTTTCTGCAGTTCACGGGTTGGAATTATGGACAATCCCTATGTATTGGTTTCTTTTCTAATACTGATTTAAAAGACAACAGAATTTAAAGTAAATATCTTGTTTCCATTATAAATGAAGCCCTTTGAGTGACTATGAAAATGTTAAATATCACCTACAAGAATCGTAAAGACAACTCTTAACAAACCTGGTTGCCATTGTAGCCACAAAGTAGACGTCATCCTGCATATCCATCCAGCTGACCATGTGCATTTTCATGTTGCGGCCAACGAATCGACTCTTGCCGTTCACACTGTTGTGGTTGAGGACACTTCCCCGCTGAAAGAGAACACCGTATAGCGGCACTTCGCCCTAAAACTTTGCTGGCACTATTTCACCTTCCCAAACTATTATATATTAAAGAATTATTTTTTTCCATTTGATTTACAATTGAGATTTTCCAATACACCTAAAATCTGTAAATCTGCCCCCCAATTTTATTTTTATTATCATCAAGTTATTTGGCTCTACAAATACTGACACTTTATTCAAAGAAAAAAAAAAAGAAAGAAAGAAAAATGGAGAAATAAAAAGTTTTCCTGTGCAAGATAACTAGCTTGTGAGTATTTTTTTTTAATAGTAATGGGAGTTGGGCAAAAGAAGAAAAAAAGGGTGCAAGCTCCTGATCCCTTTAACCTTTATATAAAATTAAGAAAGCATGTTATATGCCAGTGATGGGGGGGCTTACCCGCTATACGGTGATACAAATCAGCTGTTAGTTCATTGTAAGTCAATAGCCACTGACAGCAGTGTTAAAATGTACACAAAAGCGTGCATGGTGAAAATATTACAACTTGAAGCATACCATATCAACAAGGTCTACATTTTCACTTCCTATCATACTAAAAATTCAAACGCAAAATAGCAATTCATACAAATCTTTCTTTCCTCTTTACCCCCCCCCTCTTATGGCTGAAATCATGTTGTTTTCCCTGTTAAAGGCTTTACCAACAAACTTTTGAGTAGCAAAATCCAGAATGAAACCAATTACTCTCAAAACATGTTTGCTATTGTATTGTTTTCATTTACATAAAAATGGTATTTGTTTAAAGACTGCTATACAAAGTAACAGATTAAAAGATTTGCAAATTACTATTAATTAAATCATGTCAAGTGACTTTCCATTTCTTTTCTCACTGCAAGAAAATGTAAGAACTAACATGTTTGATTACAAAATTTTCTTTGAATTAGTTCTTGCAACTCTGGCTATAGCTTCAGAGATAAGCAAAGTCAAGGCACGTAATAAAGCAATGGAAGCTTCCAAATTTTAGGGATATTAATTTACAAAATGAGATCAGCTAAATGCAATGTGCATATTAAAAAAAAAAAAGTAGAATTATTTGAGACAGAATGTGCTGTAGGAAGAGCATTGCCACAGTTCACCTTTTTTCTTTTTTTTTACTTTACTGCCATCATCTTAAGTTGTTATATAATAATAAGCCTTTTCTTTGAGTTTGCTTGGAAAGTTTTAGATCTGTGGGTTTATTTTTTCTACTCTATTTCTAACTGGAAAAAAATAATAGTAAAGCTTGGCTGTTATTTAAGCTTCTGATAAACAGGTTTGTAAAAAAATGAGTTTAGTATTCATATCAACAAAGATCCATGCCTATATAATCAGTTATGCTTTACCTAGATGCACTTTTAAGGTATTAGCACATGTAATGATTTTGGATTATCATGTTAATTATGAGGCAGATAAGAGACATAAACCATAGAACAAAAAAGCGTCCTTTATTCTTCAAAATATTTTTGTTTTGTTTTGTTTTAAGTTTGCTCCATCTGTTATTTAACTCCTTTGCAATTATACCAGAAGAATTAAAAACAAAAATGAAACATAAAAAAATTGTTGAGCTGATTTAAACAGTTTGAAAGCCTTTGAGTGAAACTCCAATATCAAAAATCATCTTACTCCATCGTCTTTTGCTTTTAACAGGTATAAGATAAATGACTTTAAAACAAATTCATCAATCATGAAACAAAAAACCTTGAGGCAAATGAGAAAGCTTTTATAAATCACACACAGCAGCTTGGGTTGATTGAATAAATTTAATGTTTAGTTTAAAAAAAAAAAAGAGAAGGGGGAAAACCAACTATCATGTGGGGCTATATAGAACTGAAAGAATATTTAGGGATGTAATTGAGATAATTGCTCATTCAAAGAGCTTTCTCATCTTTAGTTATCTTAAATTACTTTTGAGCATATGCCCTAATATGCGCCGTAAGCACAGTTTTGGGTTTTGCTTTAAGGCTATTAAAAGGTTCTTTCATTATTTCCGTAAGTATAGAAAAGAATCAAATTTAATTTCATGGCAAAAAAAAAAGGTACCCACATCCAACAACCCATGTAAGTTCCAGATTTTTCAAAATTAATTTTAGTACAATTTTATCATCAACTTACAGTTACTCCAGGTGTCTTAACAGTTGTCGGTGCAGGACGCACAGCTCCAATGTTTGGTCTCTTTGCTACTGGACCTGAAACATAATTTTTATGTTAAGTAATTCATATTTTTTTAACTTCATTTTATACTTATCTTGTTTCCCTAGATACATTAAGATATAAGGAATAAATATTCATTTGTAGGAGAATATAATTTAGTCTCAAAATACCTAGACCAAAACAAACAAAAAAATTCTCTTAATGTTGAGTAAGTTTTTTTAAATCAAAACATTTGTTTTTTTACTCTAGATTTTCTTGATAAATAAAGACAACGACCAATTATTTTAGAACAATATTCTTTGTTCCATTTTTTTTAAACATCTTAACATCTCAGGCAAAAGGGGGGAAAAACAGGAAAACAAGTTTATGATTAACTTGTAATTTCAGCCTTTGTAATTATGTTGAAATGATAGGTACAAGTCTCAGTCCAAGAAACCACCCCTCGGAAGACAAGAAAAGCTGTCTCTTAAGCGGACGGCTTTTTACGTTTATTTCAAAAGGTGTGTTACTGAGTAAATGCCAAGTAGCCCTATTGCTTTATCTCACTTGTTTGTGGTAACATACACCTTGTGTAACTGTTCAAGTCCCACCTACTCTTTAGTAATTGGATGTGCAGACTCTAGTAAAACGATTGTGCCCACCTATGATTCTCAGTCTAGAGCAGACAGCTGTCACACCTCCATCACAACTCTTTGATTTTCCAACCGCTAGACATATAGGTGCAGGGAATTCGCGTGACAAAATCGTGGCGGAAGAAGTTTCTTTTGACTTAACATGCGATGGTGGAGGTAGAGGGAAAAGAGAGATGGCATAGAGAGAGACAAATAGAGAGAGAGGGGGCAAGAGGTAAAGAAAAGAGAGAAATTAGAGAAAGGGAGAGAGTGAGAGAGAAAGGGAGAGATATAGAGGCTGAGTGGGAGAGAGAGAGAGAGAGAGAGAGAGAGAGAGAGAGAGACAAGTAGGTCACATAAGAAGAGAGAATGGGACAGAGACAGACAGATAGAGAGAGGGGGGAGGGAGAGACAGAGAGAGAGAGAGAACAAACGACTTTACATGGTTTAACAAGGATTCGTATAAAGGCACCTTGCGTGAAAGGTCAACTCTTACTTTCTGGTCAGTACAATAACCATGATTCTCAGTCCGGCATTACCGCACTCCTACAGCAGTTTACACATCTTCTCACGGTCTAAGAACTATAGAAATGGTCAACACTCTTGTTAAGGGATCAGAATTTAATTTGAAGAAATTAAATAAAATCGAGCATACGGCCATATGTATAAGTATTAAATACCTGAGTCAACTCCATTGGTCTGCTCGTAACCTCTTTTCTTCATGATTGAAGGCTGCCCTGAACCAACTTTGACATTCTCAGCAACATGTTCTGGGAGATAATCATTCAATTAAAAAATGAAAATTTACAGGACCCAAATGGTCTAAAACATACCATTATACCTATACTCCCAAAAAATGTAGTCCCCTTTTGTACACAAAGCATCTGAAATTGAAATTGGAATTCTTTATTCAGTATTAAAGGCAATTACAAAACAGTAAATATAATTTTTTTTAAGTAAAAAAAAAAGGAAGGGTTCTTACAAAGCATCTGAGATGTTCATTTTATACAAAAATTGTAACAATGGGACGACTCACAGAAAATTTAGTCACCATTTAGCTGACAGTAAGGTGTGCAATTCAATGAATTCCTCCATACTGAAGGAACCGAAACTACTGCATTTCGATTAAAAACAAATTTGAAGCATTAGATGGCTTAGAGGAAATTGAAGAGCAGTGGGGCTGCCTAAAAAAGCAGCTACAGAACTACCCAAAGTCGAAAAAAAAAGCTTAACAGAGGTGGATGACAGACGACATTCTAGAACTCATTGATAAAAGAAGGAAATCAAAGAACAATGAAGACGAGTTTGAAAAGCTGCACAAATAGATAAATAAAAAGTGTGTAGAAGCAAAAAAGGCCTGGCTTGACGATAAGTGCAGAGATTGAGCTGATGCAAAAATTCTGTCTCCAAACAATGTACTGAAACTTCGAGGAAATTACAGGAAGGAAAACATGCACATCTACAGGATGCTTATAAGTAAAAAAATTTTAACATTTTTATGGAAAAAGATAAAATTCTTGAAAGATGGGACGGAATACATTACAATATTTCTTTGATGATGAAAGAAAAGAAGTCCAGGTAATGAAAAATAACTTTGCTGGGCCATCAATGCTGGGGAATGAAGTTGGCGCAGCCATCAAAAAGTTTTAAAAAATGGCAAAGCCACAGGTCCCGATAATATTGCAGTTGAATTAATTGAAGCTCTGGACGACTTTGGAGTAGAGAGGATTACAGATCTCCTAACGAAATTTGACACCGGCAAGATTCTGAATGACATGATAAAATCCATCTTTATCGCTTTGCCCAAAAAGGTTGGAGCAATTGAATGTGAGCTTCATTGGACAATCAGCCTCATGAGTCATGTCACAAAGATATTGCTACGAATGATTATGATGAGAGTTAAGAACAAAATAAAGCCAGTGATCTCAGAGGAGCAGTGTGGTTTTGTCGAGGGAAAATGTTCTACAAACGCAATTTTCATACTACAGACAATATAAGAACAAACCCTCTAGATGCAGAAAGATATTCCTTCATGTTTTATCGATTTTATCAAATAAACATAAACAACTGCTTGATCAGTGCGCCTGAAAGTTGACGGAAAGATTTAAGATTTCTGAGTTATCTCTACTGGGAACGAATGGCTGCAATGAAGGTTTGAAATGAAATGAGCTCTTTTTAAAATACAAATGAGGCGTTCGACAGGGCTGCGTTTTGTCACCGGACTTGTTTTTGTTGTATAGCGAAAATATCATGAGACAAATGGGGTCACCCAGGAATCATGACAGGTGGTCATAGCATAAAAAATCTAAAATACGCAGATGACACGATTCTGATAGCGGAAAGTGAAACAGATTTGCAATATCTTATACAGGTTGTTGAGGTTGAAAGTAAAAAGAAAGGTCTCGAAATAAACAGTAAGAAAACAGAAGTCATGGTTATAAGTCGTAAAAAGAAGTATTTACGTCGGCGGCACTTCACTGAAGCAGCGCACGACTTTCAAATACCTGGAAACTCACATTACATCGACGGCCGAAACAACACAGAAATATCATTTAGAATAAATAGACAGGGCAATAATGAATTTCGGAAAGATGAAACATGTTCTTACGAACAAGCTTCTAACCATGGATACGTGAAAAAACATCCTACAAGGCTACATAGTACCAATTTCAATGTATGGGTGCCAGGCTTGGACGGTATCCAAACAAGCACAGAAGAAAATTGAGACCGTAGAGATGTGGTTCCTTAGGCAAATGCTTTGTATTATACGGTATACCTTGGACATAAAGAAGTCTAAATAAACTGCCTTAAAGGAGGCAGACTCAGAAAGATCTCGTATTAATAAAATACGAAAATGTCAGTCGTCAGTTATAGGACATGATATGAGGGGAGAAAAACTTGAACACCTCGACATGACAGGAATGCTTGAAGGGAGAAGGAGCGGAGGAAAACAGATAGAAAAGCTACTAGACAGTCTAGCTTTGTGGCTGAACGCGGCGGACATGATGGAGGCGCTGAAAGCAACAAGCCAGGGATCGAGCAGTGTGAAAGGACTTGACAGTCAGTACTATGAAGCATGACACAAGATGATGATGATGGTGTTCAACAATTGTAAAGTGCACTTTGAGAAACTTTTTTTGAAAGACATCCATAAGGTAAATTGACAATTATATTTATTAGCAGTGCCACTTTATTTTGTTAGAAACAGCTATTGCTAAATTTAATTTGGGCGAAGGGGAGGAGGAGGGAGGGTAAAACTTTTTCATGTAAGATCAAAATAAATTGTATAAATTCATTTTTATAACAATTTTTAGACATCAAAGACCCAGTAACAAAGAATGACAGCCCTATTACCTTTGGAGGTATCTCTGTCCCCACCCCCATAATTTGGTCCTCTTGTCAGCAGAGGTGGAGTGGGCTGCTTAATATCAATCCCTAATCTGGCAACAACGGGATCTAGAGTAGCAGGTTTTCTTGATTTAGAGACTGGTTGGTAAGTGCCACCTTTATCTGCCAAGCGTAGCTGGCCTGTGGAGTAAAGAACAAAAGAATACAAGTTGCAGCATTGTTAACTCCTATACCACTTCTCAAGAAATGATTCTGCATAATATTAGGCTGATGATCGTACTTTTGGGACTAGCGGATGTTGTTGTTTGTTTTTTAAATAAGCACATTACACTCAGATTCTCTACATATAACACTACCCATGCAAACTAAGTACACTACTACAATATGTAAGTTTTATTATAAAGAGAAGAAAAGATACTCACATTCTTGTTTGATTATTGATGTGTTGATGGGGGTAAAAGGGCACCTTGCTACATGGCGAGGTTTGAGAATGTCTACGCATAATCGCCTTGAGATGCGTGTTAATTCTGTTGTAACAAGGCAGAATGCTGCCCTGGTTTTCATGACTGGACGCGGGCTGCCAGGCTGTATTGCCAACCCATGCGCAGTGGCTAAATGCCTTGCCAAATGAGCTTTCAGTTTAAATTCCTGACAGGGCAAAGGAGATGAAGACTTATTTTCATCTAAGTTGACGCATGCCTTCTAAAGAATGGGGGGGAAAAAAAAACAAAAAAAACATGCACTCTTAGCCCTTTGAACTCTGAAGACTGAAAATTTTCAAACCACCTGGATGTTCTCTCTCCTGAAAGTAAAAGAACATCTTGGTCCTTTCTCCAGGGTTATCTTGGTAACAGAAAATGTTTTAGTCAAACCATTAGATAGACCTTCAGGTAGATATAGATCAGCATCACCTAGATTTACTAGATATGCAGAGGCATTTCTAGATCTAGAGTATAGACCAATCTTAGTAATTCTCACTGTACCTAAGTTGCCCTCTTATTTTGTACCACAAGAGTACCCTGCAATCCAAAAAGTCTAAAAACTACATTTGTCTCTGGTGTGCACGAATTATGTTCTGCTTTAGCAGGGAACCATTGTCTTCAGCCACTTTGAAGTGTGCAGTTAACTTTGAATTGATGTATTTAGATTTACTGTGGTTGATATGATGACTCAATGTGTCAATCTGTAGTTGGCCAAATTAGATTCTCTTGATTTGTATTCTTTTTCAAAAAAAAGTTTTTATTTAAGGTCACAACGGTTTCACTGAATCATACTCTGCATTGTGAGGTAGGGCAAATCTTGGCCCGCCGGGACTACAGGTTCAAAGAGTTAAGAGTTTAAATGTAAATACAACAATTTTATAAGCAGCAAAATAGCCTTTGACCCTAAAACAAATCTAGCCTAAGAAACATACTTTATATAGAGAAATAGTTCATAAATTGGCTCATGGCTAGTGATGAGACTAATAAAAGTTCATAAAGTGGCTCAAAAACGACAACAACAACAGAAACAAATAAAAAAACATATGATGCGGCCCATTTTAAAGTTTATCATATTTAAGGGTTCAATTCTCATCACCTTCAAGCTTCTAAATTTATAAACATTTAATCCCCATTTGATATTATATCAACAAAGATAATCATACCTTTCCACAACCACTGATGGTGCACTTTTGCATCCTTATAGAATTCATTTGTGCAATGCGTTCTGAGGATCATGATTGAAATGAATTTATGAAAATATATTTCATAATTTCTTATTAATTTTATAAATCGTCCTAAGTTTTATGTTCATTCACTTTTTTAGGGCAATCTTCATTATCAAATATTGCATGCAAATTATTGTCTTACTAGTGAAAAAACATAAAAAATAATAACATTAATAATCATACTAATTATACTTATAGTAATAACAACAACAACAGTAACAGCAGCAGCAGCAAGCAGCAGCAGCAGCAGCAACACACAACAGCAACAACAACAACAACAACAACAACAACAACAACAACAACAACAACAACAACAACAACAACAACAACAACAGCAGCAGCAGCAGCAGACCTGCCAACCTAAATTTTGTCGTCTTGTAGTAATCTCAGCTGCAACTTAAGAGTAATTTTTGGAACTTGGTAGTAATAAAATGGCGGAAACATGCACACGCGGTTTGAGACTCGTCCACTAACTTAAAAGTTAAAACCTAAAAAGAAATTTTATGAGTTGACCCCTTGACAAAATTCCACTGCTTTTTACAAAAATATTAAGGAAAAAAATTAAATGTGTTATCTTGATGGTTATAACTAGAGATGATTACATGCCTCCAAGTCCAAAGAGGTTTGGATGAGTGTAGATAATGAATTTTCGTAAAACTAATCAAATAACGGGCCACTAGTGAAACAGTTTTTAATGACAAATATTTAATGCAGAACAGAAATCATTGAATTTAATTAATACCATAGGGGCACATGTGTATGAAAGGAGACTCTCTTTTTACAAACCCTGTTACAATGGTATTTGTCTTAGAGAGCATTACTGATCGAGATTGAATCTAGATAAGTATGATATCAGACGATCTTCCATAAGTCAAAAAATCAATCATTGAATGCCTGTCAGTGCTACATGACAAAGCCTTGAGAATGTCTCGAAAGTTAATTCCTGATTAGATTCTAAAGAAGAAATAAAGTTTTGAGTGTGTACTTGTTTTATGTGAACGATATAATAGCCTACTTGGGCTTCATTTCGGTTCAAACGATAAACACTAGATCCGGTTAAATAATAAGATCAGGTCTAGCCCACATCACATTTAACTGAGAGCTTATAAGAAATATGATGGTGAGTCCTTACTTCTTTAACTTAGAATGTCACTGTCACAACTAGTTTGATAAATGCAAATTGATGCTTTGCAATGCAGACATCAACTGTGTATTGCACTATTGAACTAAAAATTATGACCGGACTCTAGTATACAGAAAGTTGACTATTGATATACGGTAAATCAAACAATAAAACTAGTGGTAATAGCAATTGTATTGAATAAGTGAAAACGAAAGTACATGTACCTTAATAATCGGATAGGTAATACCAATAGTCCTATATTGTGTGTATGAAGTCTATTATAGCCATATCCGAACCAGTGGCTAAAAACTGAAGTTATAGATTGTGTGTAATTTGCCGCAATGTTGGCAGATCTGCTAGTGTCATGTGAATAAAAGGTATCTAAGTTCAATTGTAGCATGCAGTGCAAACTTACATATAGTGATCAAGGCCATGCAGAAGATCTGAATTCCTGCTCCCACAAAGGAAGTGAGTAGTTTAGATAACCGAGGTGGACGGAAAATATCTCCATGGACAAGCTTCCAGCCTGTTTCTTCAATAGTCTCGTCCTTTTATGAATGACATGAAAAAAAAATTCTTTCAATATCCCTTGGAACATTTTTTAAATGCTTTCATTTAAAATTTTAAAATTATATAAATTAAAGGAATTTAATAATAGAGTTGTGAAAATGAGGCTGATATTGCGCTTATAAACTAATAGGACAGTGTAGAACTCAAAATTAAAGCAATGGGAATTCTTCAAATTGTGACATCTATGGGTTTAAAAATTAAATGGCTGTACGGATATCTTATGGTGATGATTCCAATTCACATCCACAAAAGATGAAATACATAAAATGTTATGAAAAAAATGCAAGAGGATTAAATATAAGGTTCCAAAATATCTAAAAATCAATGTATAATTCCTAGCCCTTGCCAAGCAGTTTCACTATGAAATAGCTCTTTATCTAGGGATATGACAAGTTACTGTAATATATATTAGAATGTTTAAATCTAAAATAATGATAAATATTAAACCAGATGTTTTCTGCTAAATATAATGTACAAAAGCAGAAAAAAAGGAAGTTTTGGAAAAATATTAAATATATTGGATTGATTATGCGCTTTAAATAACTTACCAGGTCATCATCTTTGTTATACTGGGCAATATCCCTACGCAAGGTTCTCACCATGATCATTGTCAGAATTCCTGTAAACAGAGATTGGATTAGTATCAGATCTCTTCTTTGGCATCATGCATGTTGTGTAATAAATTTTCCCTTGTCAATATTCCACAAAAAGTTGCTAAATGCAAATGATCATGGCAAAAAGTATAGTAAATTAACAAAAATATAATCAGTTATAAATAATATATATCTTAAGGAATGTATGCTAATCAAAACGCTTGTTGTAAGCTACTGCAGTAAGATTGGCTTTGTGGTTAGAAGCATGGTCTTGTCTAAGCAAGGAAATAAATGCCACATAGCTAGTTCTATCACAACCAATTCCCACTGTACTTTCTTTTGTTTTTATATTTTGTATCATGTATCAGTCTTGAGTTAGATCTAGACTTAGATTACTACTATTTTTTTTCCACATTTATTAACTATGGACTATTCATCGCAAAGTTGTCATGCGATGTATAGACTCTAAGGAAACCCTGAAGATACCCAGATCAGATCCTGGAAGAGGAAATCCAGTATATACTAGGAGAACAGGTTCTGTTAAAATAATTAACCAAAGCCTGAAGATCCGCATGCCACTTGTTTCTCAGGAAGCAAAAATATGATCTATAACTGCAGTAGCCAAATATTAACTCTGAACACAGTAAAATGCCAACAAGCTGAAGGAGTTGATTGATATAACAACAAAAATAAAGGTAATCACCTGACAAAAAAAAGACAACAACCACAGAGTTGATGATGGAGAACCAGTGAATTTGCACATCACTCATTGCCAGGTAGATGTCCCACCGTGAGGCCCATACAACATTGCTGGGATGCCATTCCACAGAGTAGCTGAACAGTACTTCTACAGCTTCTGAAATCAAAGAGCGCTCTGCTGTTTTAATAAAATCCAATATGTTCTTGCTCATAAGGGAATCATTTGACAGACGACAATTTATGTGATATCTTTTTCATTTATTAACCTAATAATAAAATACTTATGTCCCTCCTCTTACATGATTTTAGACTAAAGTTTCTTTACATTACCAAATTACCACACATGACTTTTGTGTGATTGGCATTTCTACAAATTTTATTACTCTTCTAAGAGTGTTTCATGGATCATCTATAAAACTGATATATGAAACTAACGATAAGAAATTCATATTAAAGCTTTTTTATTGTGTCTATTGTCTTGTTAATTGAGAATTTTTTTTGCTGTTGTGGTTTTTTGCACAATTAAGTTTTGTTGTAACGAAATTGTGAAACTAAACAATTTATATTTTTATATAGCAGCTGTCGGCAGTTTTAGAACGTATATACCTTCACCAACTTTCTGGGGTGTCCTTGGATCATTGAACGTGCACTGCTCAGTATTTTCTTTAAAAGTTATTTCTCCTTTTTTGAAGCTGTGACCAAAAAAGACAAAAACTTTATACACAAAGCTCATTTTCACCTGACAACAAAAGAAAAGAAATCCATCAAAATGTTTACACTAGAAGTGGCTAATTAAATAGACAGATAAAATTAATAAATTAAAAAAAAAAAGAGAAGCGGGATGGGAAAAAAGACATCTTCAAGCTAACATTTGAGTGCGCCATCACCCTAAAAGACAAGATGAGATGACAAGAAATGAAAATGTGGTTGCAGGAAATAAAAAATTAAACACCTGCATGTTTTAAAGATTTCACATATTTCTCACAGCTAAATTGTGGACAATTTAAAAGTGTTAGTCATTACCTTTTAGGTTTCACTTCAAAGCCTACCACTCTGAAAGTGTTGCTGTGGGAATAAAAAAAAAAAAAGATTTGCATGGAGTAAGGGTAAGTAAGACATGGCTATAAGGTATGATTTGAAATAAGGATAAATTTGGAAAAAATCTATTTGAGCTGGTTTATTTACGTATTACTTCTTGTTTTCTTTATTTATTTCAAAGTTTTACTGAGGTTCTAAAGTTAGCATGGTAATATTTGAAGCGAAGAAAAAAATAATCAAGATGCTTAAAAAAATGTATAAATTTTAACAAATTTCATAGACATAGTTTCCACAATAACAAAAAATGTTGGAATTTATGGAGTTCATTAATAAATGTATTTAAAAAAAAAAAAAAAAAGAAAGAAAGAAAGACACTTATGCCTGAGACTAGTGAAAGAGTTTTTACTTACTGCTCAGTCTTATGGTAACGAAGGATAAAGTTTAGGTGGTTGTGCAAATAGGCCTGAAATTAAAATTTCAATAAAGAAAAAAAAGGTAAAATATCTGAATCAAAGGCAAAATTATACATGCCATATTTAATTGCTAGTGAATATAAGATGTCTTACGCTATTTCTTTCTCACAGCATATAACTCATAATCTTTTCTTGTTTAACGGGGTTTGAAAAGAAAGGCTTTTCTTTTCTTTTTGTGAGGTTGTGACTGAGGGGTTATTGGTAGAGAAACTACTTTATAATTGTAGTTAGCAGTTTGATCTTATACTTTAAACAGGAGTTAGCCACATATTTGCTTGGTTATTTGTTGTTGTTGTGGTTTTTCTCATTTTCACTCTTCTTAAGAGTTCAATTTTTCAAAACTTGTACTACTTGTATTGCAGACATTAACAGCCACTACATTTCCATCTAGATCTAAGCTCAGCCAAACTTAACTTTAAGGAAGCAAGGCTTAAATTATGATTGTAAATTCGGGAGGAAAGGAGGAAAATACTGAGGAAAGCAGGAAATTCCTCCTTTTGAACGCAAAAAACTATTTCACATCTCAAAACTTTCACCTGAACAGACTCAACGCAGAACACACACCACTTTGTCTATTGTGTGATGACAATTTGGAGACCGTGGAACACACACCACTGTTCCAATGCTCCAGTCTTAGCCAACCAAGACAGCATTTCCTTCCAATGAGACCTGACCTCCAAACAGCTTTATATTCCACCTCAATGCAGCTACAGAGAACTGCTGCCTTTTTCTTCATGGCCCTAGGCAAAAGAGCACAAGCTCAGAGGCCACTGGACTAATAACAACAATAACAGCAATCTAATTGTCTATTGAAAAATAAAATCTGTAGCCATTGAATACTTTCAAATAATACATTGTTAGAGCTAGCCAAACAAGCAGCTAATCTATGAGATAAAATTGGTGCAAAGTGCTAACTCTAACTTGTTTGAAGCAAGTAACTTAGACATGTAAAATCTAAGTGAACATATAAGTACTGCAAAAAGACCTAATACGGTTTTATCACTCAAAAAATCAATGATAGACATGAGCCACTGACCTCTTTACCACTAACAGAGCCAAGCCGATATCCTCGTTCGTAAATGATCTGTCCATCTGGCATCTCTATAGGAGTTGCCACTGGCAAGTTGTCAGTTATTCTGGTTTGGTTACATGAAAATATTTGACACATTATATTTCAAACCATTCTCTGTGTACGGCTGCAAATGCAATGAAAAAGAAAAGTATCTAAATCAATAAAAATCCATTTATTTTATGGAAAATATGGAAGTGCGATGAAAATCATGTACAGGCTGAAATTTCATTTGTCAATGTCAGTGTCTACTCCATTAATAACCTACTGGTTCAACCTTAAGAGACCCTTATGAAAAGCAGTAATATCAAAAGCTTTTTATTATTCACACACAATTGTAACAATGACTTTGCTATTAATAAAAAAGGTTTGTCAAGATTCAATGAATTAAAGTGAGAAAGTATTAAAAGTGCACAAAACTTTGATGTGCACATTTTGTTCGAATAATAATGCTTGACAAACTTGTAAAAATTGTCAAATCGAAATTATAAGCTTTCTTTCAAAAACAACATATTAACACAGTATAAGTAACAAAAGTTACACTCTCATTATGGAAATAATATCTAGACTAGTTCTACCTCTTGGAACAAATCCACACTGAATCTATTAAGACAAAACATGGAACTTGTTTCTTCTCTCTTTTAAACTAATCCCCAAAAGATTTTAAAACAAAATAAGCCTGCAGACGTATGAAAATGATAAAATAAATACTTTTTTTAATGGACCAACGTAATGTTGACGTCTTGTAAATGCTTCTCAAAGTATGACAGAGTTAGTCATTTTTCAGCAATGTGGTACGAATAATTTTAGTTTCAGCACACCACAAAATCATTAGCATTCAGCTTTGTCAATCCCACAATCCCCCAGAGTTTTGTTAGTTTACAACTAGTCTTTAACATGGTATTTCAATTTCATAGAAACAGCATAAAATAGTTATTAATGATCCAATTTAATATTGCTAGACATGACATTCCTATAAATAATGTATACTTCTTTTGGCATTTCAGAAAATCATGTGCATCTTAAAAATGGTACTTACAAGTGTACATAATAATCACGCAGAATTTTTTCTTTGAAATCGTTGCTTTGATCCTTGGAAAGAGACTTGGTAGTGTACTTCATATCCTTGCTCATGCACAAGACTGAACAAGCTTTATTCTTTAACATTTTGACCTGTGAACAGTTGAATTTACTAATAATTATTATATGCAAATTCTTTTTAAAAATATGCTGGTAAAGACCAAGAGGGAAAACAGAAAATCATAAATTTATATGCTTCCATTTATCAAGAAATAAGGATTTAAGAATGATTTATGAAGAGGTAAAAGTTAAATGTTAACTTGAGCTGGAGTAGCGACACAACGTCATTTTGGCTTTACCTTCTCGTTTTTTACATTAAAATTGTTATCACAGATGTTCAACAAGTTTGTTTATTTTTCTTCTATCATGGTTCTGACTCGACACTCATTTGAAGCTTAGAACTCTGCATGACAATGTAAACAATAATGGTATCAGAAAAGGTAAAAACAGACCCTCTTGAAATGTATACCTTAGATTCTTAAATGAAAATTTAAATTTGTTGGAACAAACTTTTAATTTGATAAAAGCAGTTTAACCAAAACTCTTTCAGAAACAAAGCTTGTACCTCATAGGGTGTGTTTACAATGCGGTCTCCTCTCAATACTTCACCTGCAATGGCAAATTCAGATAATATAAATAAAGTACTTATTGCTATTTAGCCTATAAGTTCCATAATAGCAATGTCAATTAATCAACCAGCTAACTCGCCAACTTTCACAAGAAATTATATTCAAAGACAAAATTATACACAAAGATTAACTAAACCAACTTGAATTTAATATAAAAAAAAAGGCTGTTTATGGGACCCAACTGGAGAAAAGAGGAGCCGCAGTTCAGAATATTGAAAAACAATAGCAACTAGTTATGAAATCATGACAACCCCAAACTTTCTCAGAGCTCTTAGCTCAAGCTTGGTCGATTAAAAAACAAGACAAAGTAGGCGTGAAAGTGAAAATAAACAATAAACCAAGAATGGTAAACAACTTTAGGTTTCTTGTCAAAATTTTACTATTTATTTGGTTTATAAAAAATATCTCAAATTAGTTTGTGCTCAAATGCGGTGTTCAGGAATCACTAACTGTACCAGCGCTGTAACAAGTACCAGGCCACATTAAAGACTGAGTAAATAAAAACGGATTTAAGGTGGAGTATAATAACACAGATTTAAGACCCTATAATAATTATATTCATAGCTATTTCAGCTTCGTTCATGCTGTTTAGTACATGATTTATTTAACTTGTATGTAAAGTGCTCTTAAAATTTCAAACATGTTAACCGTATCATTTTTGAAAAATCGTTTATGAAAAAGTGTCACCCTTTGTCATAAGATGCAGTTAAAAAAAGATTTAAAAAATTTTTCCTAAAATCTAAATATTGACATAATTAAATAATAAACAGGAAAAAAAATATATGTGCATGTTTTTCAAATATAGCTAAGGCATCATATGAGTTTTACACCTCTTCAATCAATATGTAGGCTGCATTGTTTTGGTGTGGAAATTAAGTCTAATAACTAGCAGCAGCAAAAAAGGGGAACCTCTGTTCAACCCGCTGGTTGAGCTTGTGACCCGATCAGGTTACGGGACAAACCAAGTTGCCGCGTTAAAAAATTTTTGAAAAAAGAGGAGCCTTGATTTGTGTACGGCTGCAAATGCAATGAAAAATTATTAAAGTAATATAATTGAAAGTAACATTCATTGCCTTTGAAAAATTAAAGAGGCTGTTTTTCCTAATCAGCACATCTGAAGACCACACAGTATAAGTTATCTTACAAACATGAGGAATAAATAGTTCTGCACACAGATCCTTTTGAGCAATGCTTAGAGCTAACCAAGTTGGCTGTGAATCTGAGGCGACAGGAGTACAGATCCATAACTACTAGCTTCACCAGAGAGCAAAGCATCAACTAATTATGACTTGTTCCTGACTCTCTGTTGATGAAGAGGACACCAGAAACTTTTGAGACATGTACATAAAGAAGGGGAAAAAATCTGCTGCAGGTCCTCAGCGAAAAGTATCTAAATCAATAAAAATCCTGGAAGTTAAAATGTCCATGCTCAAATTAAATTTAGAACTGATACACTTTTTGGTTTTTAACAGCTTGGAGAGTACCAACCCGAGCAGGCCGAGCTAAAAATATTTTTTCCGACAATGTTGTTGGCAAGGGACTGAATTTGCCGACTGCTGTCGACTGTCTGAGGATCGAGTGTCGGAGCTTTGACTGCTAGCTACAAGTAAAGTCATGTGGAGGATTTTAAATATGTATTAAATGTACTTTTTGGCAGCTATGAAAGTGGAGGATTGCTGACACATAAACAATGTGACCTAACTCACGTTTTGCCCATAAAAATTAGCGGACTGACAATGACTCTCAGAAATCCAACAATTGTCGGCACACATGCAGGTCTAAAATAAAGGTAGTTCTACAAGTAGCATTTAAAAATTATTAGGCCTACAAACCTATGCACCACCTGTTCTGTTTGAAACAATTTCAATTGAATCCTATAAGACATTGAGGATTAAAAAAAAAAAAGGAATGGTTGCCATACTTGTTTAAAAAAATTTATGTTTGGTTTTGTTGTAAAAAACAACAACTTTGTTTCAAAGAATAAAATATTTGCTTTTCTTAACCATTCTCCCACTTTTAATTTGAAGCAGCAACAGCAAAGTGGTAGTATTAGCAACAGATGTGGTGTTTTAAAGAATACTAACACTATATTATAGAAACTAATTGCAGTAGCACCTACAGACATAGCAACAGAGCAACATCACCATTTTGTTTTTGTTTTTGTTGGTTTTTTTAATTGAAATAATTCCTTTCTTTTTCAGCTGCAGATGGTATGGTTTCTAAATTTTTAAATAAACAAAATATTTGCACTTGTACTTCAAGTTATATAACATTTCATTTTGAAGCAGATCACACAAATTGTTATTACTACAAAATCGCAAGCTGTGAATCAGGACAGTAAATCTAAAAACTTACCTAAATTTTCTGATTTGTAGAAGACACCTTTTGTGGGTTCACAAAATGGTACAGAGTAGTATTCATATGGCAACTGAGTTTTTGTACTTGTCAATTTTACTGCCTATGATGATTGAAGAGAAGGATTACAGAGGGTTAAAATGATGTGGCCTACTATTTGTATCTCTATTTTTACTATAAAAAATATATAACAGTGTGGTTTGTATGTTTCTTCAATGATGACTTTTACAATTATTATCTAGAATGTCTTGGTTGCTAGTTAGATTAAAAAATAATATTCTTGAATCTGGACTTTGAGATGTTTTTTTTTCTAACAAATACACTTTATCATTACACCCTTTTTCTTCCCTCAGCTTTTATTCTCACACAAATGAAAAAATCCCACAAATATTAGAAAACAACTAGTTTTATGAATGGGAGGTTCCACAGTTAAAATTCCTCAACCGTTAAATCTAATACATTTCACAATAATGTACCTTAATATCCACCAGTTGTCCCTCTTGGAACTCAGTAGGGGCAACCCCAGGTAGATAGAATGATACAACATTGCTGCACCCAAGCAGCACACACATCCAAACCAAAGCAGACTGAAAAAAAGAATTAGATAACACATTGGATTAGGAAAAAAAAATTCAAACTGTTTGTAGGTAGTTTAGTTATATTTGTTCTGATAGAGATGGTTATTTAGAGCAGATTGCTTTTTTAATCATTAAAATTATCAATATTTGAGGAAATTATGAATGGTTTAGTGTCGCGAAATGGGTCATTTTTTTGGACACACCATATGTAGGATTATAGAGGAAAAAATACAACCAGGGGCGGTAGCTTTTTATCCCTGAAATTACATAAAAATTGTATATTTTCTTTTAAACTCTACGTAATGACACGGAATTTGGCAATTTCCTTAATTTGGGGATGGTAAATTCAGAAACACTGTTTTCGCCTTTGTATCTCATCATTAACAACTGGAAAATAACATAACAATGAGTCGTGTTATATAATGCGCAGCATGCTATTCACGAATTCCTTCATATTTTTTAGTTAACTTCAGGTTCATTTAATACAAGGAGGGAAATATACTGGAAAAAAAGAACAAGAAATACAAAATCAAAATAATGGACGATCTACCGCAAATTGCGAGTTGGGTTTGTAATCAGTGCTTTTAAAATACTTTAACTGGGATTCTTTTTTTGTTTAGCTCTGTTTTCTAAAATTTTTATTTTTAAAAACCACATATTAACATTAAAATCCTCTGCCTGTCCGTCTCTCACTATCTGCTTCTTTGTCTCTTCTCTTGCATATAACTAAAGAGTTAACAAATCTACGTCATAGATTTTCTTTATTTTGTCGCCCTTTAATGAAATTAATACAAAAATACAAGAATAATCAACCATTGCCCTACTGCACCACCCCCCCTCTCCCCTCACTTTTTTCTTAGCTTCAAGTCTCTTACATCCAGACAGTGTGAGAAACTTCATAATGCCTGTCTCATTATCATGGACAGCATAGTGATTTTTTTTTATAAGGCATCACAGAACAAAATAAAAGTACCTGATACAAACTTGCATTCTTCATGTTATTTATATAAAAATTACAAAATGTGAACAAATTTGTGGATCTGTGATATAACACGACATATTATGTATTAGCTACTTAACAGACTACTTTTAATCAAAATAATGACACCAAACCCTAGATAACCTTCAGGACTACCTACCTGTCAATTTTCAGAGCTTGAATGCTAAAATGAGATCAATTGAATTTTGTTGCAATTAAACACATGATTTCACTTTTTAAACTTTGCTAGCCTTGAACGTTAGAACTGCAGAGGCACTTAAAGGGATGCTAGCCACTCAGAGTCAGAACATTGATACTACAGATGTACGCCTGAAAACTTAAAGGCACTTGGTCGCTGCTAGCCACTTTGATACTCTTTCTGTTTACATAGCACCAATTATAATATATAAAAAATAGTATCGGATGCCTGGCAATAGATTTTACAAGACACAAGATGTATCAGATCTAAAGATAATAAACTGTACTAAGACTCGGTGAACTGGAGTCAATTTTAATTGAAAATTATGGGGGTCCTTCGTAATCTTATTACATCTACATCGAGATTTCGATCTGGGCTACTATTGAAAGACAATGTATGGTAGGACCTACATCTAGATTCTATATCTATAGAAGAACTACAAGGAGCTAGCAGATTCATTGCCCCTATTAATAACTACAAGGACGTTTATCTCCCAGGCTGTGTGATTAATGTGGTGCGTTATTCTCGCATACAATCGTCTAAATATAGTAACAGCATCACTTCCCTTCGACTGTGTTTAAAAAGTGTGTGCTTAGTGCTCTCACTCAAGACAAGTCTTTGTCCAACGTAAGATGGCGAAACGAGATTCTCCACGTGAGACTGAAGCCTTTTTCGAGGACCAAATGTCTGATGACGATTTGTTTTGCTTTTTGGTTGTTGACTTAAATAAATCATTTGAGTGCTCTGTGCTCTTTGCCTAATGAAAAAAATTGAGTTTGTTCTTTGTATCAAATGTGCAATACATGTATATGTGTCTGTGATTCGAAATATTTGAGTTTGCTATCTACGACTCAACTGTTGGCTTTTTTGTATTTGTTTGTTTCTGGTTATTTCTTGTCTGACCAATGCATTTCAGTCGTAATTTCTTTCTTTAAATCAAAATGTAAGTCTCTACCTACTCTAGATTGATGGTGGTATTCCAATCACATGAAAAGATGAAAAACAAAGTCGCACAAACTATAAGATCCACTCTGTTTTTAATTCAACATAAAATCTCATAAAATAAGAAGTTGAAGGTTGAATTTTTGTCGGTATAATAACAGGAAAGCATAACATGCACAAACTGAGTCTTTGGTGGGTTTTGTTTACACGATCTATTTGTTGAAATTACAGTTCAAGTATTACCATCGTCAACGATGAGGATAATCTTCAGTTTGTGTTAGCTGTAATTAAAATTATTTGTGGTTCTGGGTGCTGTAAGTGGTTCTCTATTTTGTTGACTTTCATGTGTTTATATCAACGCTTTAATGCACAACTCGTTTCATTAATTACAATTGAATGTCGGATGAAAGTAACCCACACACACATTTTTGTAAATAGTAAATATTTGAACATTCCCATTCTTATTTCAGTCATCTCAATATGCTTCGAATTCCATACACATAAACTCCATTTTTTATATAATGTATTACCATTTTTTTTAAATTCCGCCCTAACCTTCACGCAACCCACTTGCCAAAATCATTGCCATTGCCTTGTAATTCCATTTTATTGGTATTATATTACACACTCTAGTCATCGCACTATGGACAATTCCTATTTACCGCTGGTGTTTACTACAATTATTATGAATTATTGCGTGCATCGTTGGCTCTTGCTATGCTATTTGGATAGTTTCACACAAAAAATTAAGTGTCTCCATTCCACTACCATAAAAATATTATTCCTTTTTTTTTATCAATGTATGAGCATCACACAGTTGTTCTGTTATTCTTAGCAATCTTTATGTACACGTGTTTTTAATTACACCATGTTTATTTGTTTTTCATTCATTGAGACTGAAGCTAGTTATGAGGAACAAGACATTTTTCTTTGATAAGTTAATGATCCATTTTTTAAACTCATTATTTTGTTCTACTGCTAGTACATGTTCTACATGCTTGCCTTTACTACTACTACTACTACCACTACCGCCATCACCACTCCTCCTCCAACTACTACTACATGTACTAGAACTCTCATAGGAAAGAACTAGTTAGTATTGCTGCTGCTACTACTAATACAACAACTAATGCTGCTGCTGTCGCACTACTAAAAACTAAGATTGCCAGTACAACAGAGCTAATTATACTATTACTAATAATGACAGTTAGTAATGCAATGATAAATCATTAAATGTACAAAAACATTTTGAGTAAACTCAGAAATAATCTATTTTAGAGCCAACCAGTCACCTCAGGACTAATGTTTTGTCCCCTCCATTCGCAAGCACATTTTCACACAATTTACATTAAATAACGGCAAATTCTTGTGTGCAAGTCACACAAATTGAGATGAAATAATATAATTATATATATATACATATAATTCTAAATACAGAATTCACTTAAGTGTATAGGCACTGACAAAACAGGTTGAAATTCTAATCCCAGTGTAGAAATTGAGAAGACACTAAGTAAATCGCTATGACTAAGGCAATCTTAAGTAATTATAAATACTTTAAATTAAATCCTTCAAGCACTAACTAAATACTTCTTTAAAAAGGAGTCAGGCTAAAGTCAACTTTCTGATGACGATTTGTTTTGCTTTTTGGTTGTTGACGTAAATAAATCATTTGAGTGCTCTGTGCTCTTTGCCTAATGAAAAAAATTGAGTTTGTTCTTTGTATCAAATGTGCAATACATGTATATGTGTCTGTGATTCGAAATATTTGAGTTTGCAATGTATTCCTATGGTATTCCTACCACTGCTGTGCTGCTGCTAGTACATGTTCTACTGCTAGTACATGTTCTACATGCTTGCCTATAGTATTACTACCACTAAGCTGAACACTTCTGTACAAAGGAGTCAGGCTAAAGTCAACTGTGTGGGAGTACTGGGACCATAGAAGACCCTATAGTTAAATTTTTACATGTACACACAACAATATTAACATACATTTCAACTACATGTACATATGTATCTCACTTCAAATTGCTTTTTATAAATAACCGAACCAGTTGGAGAGCCAGTGCTCAACATTACTAAAGAGGTTGGCAATGAAATTATCCAACATGATCATTTGAAAATGAAATACAGAGAGATAATTACAGGACCGATCGATCACAGAGGGTGGATCATGTACATGACTGAACATCATTTTGCCTACTATGCCGGCACTCCTCGAGTTTCGTGGTCCCTAGCCTGTTTTCGATCAAGTGGGTGGGCGGGCAGAAATCAATTATTAAAATTGAATAAAATATTTGTCAGCTGTACTCCCCGTTTTTTGTAATTTTGTTCTATTAAAATTGAAAAAGATACCTTATAGCTGAACTCTGTTTTTTTTTGTGGTGTTTTTATTGTATTGGCATGATTTGTTTGATTCAAAAAGACAGGATGCGATTTGAAGTAGGCCTATTATTGTATTCAATTGTTTACAAAACTACAACGCGGGCGGGGAAGGGGGGAGGGACAAACATAAACAAGCACATAAAATTGATAAACTCTATCTCTGTCTCTCACACTCGCTTGCTCTGTCTCTCTCTCTTTTCACAGGTTGACTTACTCTGATGTAATCGAATCCTACCCAATCATCCCTTGAATTCCGCCCACCCACCCATTTGATTGCCCATAGGCTAGGGACCACAAAACTCAAGGAGTGCCCCTCTGCCAACACCAGTGAAAATCAAAATTTCTATTGCAAATCCCGCCTCATTAGCCTACATGTAAAGATTACAGGTAGGCCTACAATTTATTGGTGCATCTATTCTCGTAGTTTGCGTCAATAGCGCCGCACGTTATTCTCAAAGGCTGCATGATTTAAACTAAGTCCTTTCTATAACCTAGGTATGCTATAAATCTAGATATAGTCTTAGTGGGCTAGGTGTAGATTCTAAGCCTACGTTCTATAGATCTAGATCTACCCTTTTGTTTTTGTTTTGCATTTAGAACTTAAGATCTTCATCTGGACCAACGATTTTATATGAAATATTGTACGTGCATAAAATAGATATACACTTTTGCATTTTTGATTGAAAGTTAAAGTAATCTAACATGGACAGATTTTAGATGTGAACATTTTAGTTAACTTAGAAAATGTATCACTGGACACCTACCCGAGACGCCATCTTGATCACTACAAACGTGGAATACGTGACGTCATCTTCGGGTGATATTCGTTCATTGATTCGTACAAGGTCGAAAGTTTCATTTTAAAACATTATAGCTTTGTCTCATAAGCTGAAAACACAATTACACTCTTAAGGGGAGGGGCGGGTCCTGTGAGTTATTTTCTACGTTATCCACTTCAGCCAGTTTCGGCTGCAACCATTGAAATCAGCAAATTCGAAAGTGTAGGAAACAATGTAATTTTTTAAATTTTTGTCACATGGTTGCCATGGTGAGTCCACCACAGTGGATTTTGGGTACCTAATATCAGTGAATTTCAAAATCGTGTCCTACATTTCTTAAAAACTTGTTATATCTGCAGCCACTGCATCTAAACAATAATTATGAAGAGCGGTTTTAGGCTATTTGGAATGGGTTTTTTTTCCCCTACAATTGTTTTTGCTTTATTATAAAGCCACAAATAGAGCCATAACAAACACTAAAGGCATAGTAAATTTGCAGCAAAACAGACATGGAAATGGGCAAGTCAAAGCCAGAATTGATGACAACAGGTGAACTCAAAGAGTAACAGAGTGTCAGTCAAGAATCAAGAGAAAGACAAACAAGAAGGTGGCGAGATGATAATTATAGTAAGAGAAAAGGGGGTGCTATGGAGCAGAGCAGCTAGATATAGAGAAAGATGGAGATGTGATTCGGAGGGTTACATCCTGCAGTGGATGTACAAAGCCTTAACAAGTAACAACAGCAACATGTAATGTAGCGATCAAGGGAAAAAACTCATTTTTCTTGACAAAACCTCCGAATTCTAATAAACCAAACAAAATTTAAAAGCCTCTATTGTATTTATTATACGAAGCACCGATATCATACACATTTTCAAAGCAATTGGTCAATTCGTGATGAAGGAAATAGATCTTTAGTACCGGGTATGAAATATGTAACTTTTGAGAAAACACATTTGAAAGTAGCACATACAAACATCTAAAAAAATTGCGAAAAATGTGTCCCAAAGTCGATTCTAAGCAAGGCGTCTATAAGTAATAGTATAACGCTTTGATCCTAAGTCATTGTAGCAGTTTACACTGGTTACCTCTCATCAAACTCGTTTTCTCTGCTTGCTTTGACAACTGAAAATAATAATAATAATAATAATAATAATAATAATAATAACAACAACAACAACAACAACAACAATAATAATAATAATAATAATAACAACAACAACAACAACAACAACAAATGAGCTCGCGCTGTCTGTGGGTCGGAGAGGGTGGGCAAGGACCACCAATCTTGAGTCCAGCGCAATGGAGACGCAAAAGGGGATAATACACTGGCGCTTTCTGGAGAGTTTTATTAAATTTGTTTATCATCATCACCATCATCACCATCATCATCATCATCATCATCATCATCATCATCATCATCATCATCATCATCATCATCATCATCATCATCATCATCATCATTATTCCTTGCCCACCCTCTCCGACCCACAGACAGCGCGAGCACATGCGCTGCTAAGATGGGCAGCCATTTACGTAACTATCTAGTGCTATTAATGCACATCTGTGTTTGCGTTGTACAGTGCGACTATCTAAACGTTTGTCTAGGTAGTCGCGGTGATACCCAAATGAAATCTTGAGAGGTCAATTGAAGCAGTTGCCAACGCTCAGGCTGTAGGCGTTAAGTCATAACCTTCTCTTCTTCTTCCCCTCTCTGTATATCTTGCCGCTCTCCCCCCCTCTCTCTCTCTCTCTCTCTCTCTCTCTCTCTCTCTCTCTCTCTTCTGGGCTTTCTTTTCTATTCCCTCTCACTCCCTATCATCAATGTTAATTGTTATCTGTTCTTCTTAAATCTTCTCCTTTTTTCTTCCTTCCCTTGCCGCTTCTCTCTTTCATCTGCTTCTTCTTCTTACCTCTCCGTTGTCTGTCTCTCTGTACATTCTCTATCCACCCTCCACACACACACACACACACATCCCTCTCTCTCTATATATATATCTCGCTCGCTCGCTCGCTCTTCCTTCTTGGCTTCTCTCTTTCTAAATTTCTTTGCTTTTCATCTTTCTCAGGGAGATACAGAAACATGTGTCCAGCCCAAAGAGATTCCCCTATAAATAACCAGTCACACTAGCCATAGGCCTACCCCTCTTGCCCCGTAGCAGCTCGCCCCCACCATTTTCCTCCACAATTCCCTGCGATCCCAAGTAGCCCAGGTCCAGACAAGCAATGTGATGATGATGAAAATAAACCAGAGTCTATCTGGCGGTTGCCAAAAACACTCTATAGTCTGAGTGGGGACAGCCAGATAGACTCTATCTACGCAAAAAAAAAAGAAGAAGAAAAAACGACTCGGTTTTTTGTAACGGACCTTCATAATGGCTATAGATAGTCGGTCTGGACTTTGAGTTGCGCTGAAGGGTGGGTCGGAATGGAGAGAATTCTCTCCCTCTCTCCGGGTTCAACGTCTCCTACTCCTAGGTCCCCCTGGGGTATCCTATACAGGTACAACCATTCAGTGGTTCATATTTACGAATGATGCTCGCGAAACCAATCTAGATCTAAATCTAGTTTAAATTTTGAAACCTATTGTAGTGTGAATTCTCTCTCTCTCTCTCTCTCTCTCTCTCTCTCTCTCTCTCTCTCTCTCTCTCTCTCTCTCCCTTCTTTTCTATCCCCCTCTCTCTATCTCTCCTTCTCCCTCTCCTCTGCTCATGATGATAATAATGAACAACAATGCACAATCTCCTTTCTCTAACGTACGTGGGTGGACGATACCCAAGCAATGCGTTTCGACCATCCCGCCTCCCTTTATCCTTTTAGTACTCTAACTTTAGACCTGTTAATGATTGCGACACTCGATCGGGGAAAGATCGAAAGAGCAGTGCAGTCTAGTTCCCAAGTCCTGAGAACGCAAAGTCACAAAGTCACGCACTCGCCTTGTGAATGAATGGGCCCTATCGTTCTGCTCTGGTTCGGGGAAAAAAAAACAAGCAAAAAAACCTAGACCTAGAAACAGAATCTAGATAAGAATGGGATAGAGATACAATCTTTTCATCATGACAATGACTACCTAGTTTAAATTTTGAAACCTATTGTAGTGTGAATGAAACCACCATCAAAGCGTTTATAAAACTGTTTTGGGCGTTGGTAGAATGCACAACCATGGGGTAGCTTCTTATTCTTTTATTGTTACCACGAGACGTAAGCTACGTCTTGTTTGTGCATTCTACCCCTAGCTCTAGATTTAATTAAAAAAAATAGAGTGCCTTCTTTTCTATCGGCCCCGTGGTTTGCCCAGCTAGATTCGAACAACCAGAAGCCTTCCAGTCTTGCTGAGTACGCTGACGTACAGAAAGCCACATATTTCTATTAATAGAAACCTGTGCAGTAAGCTCATCTTTGGTAAGCTTACTTTTTGTGGCTTTCTATGACGGTGGGGAAATCCCAAAAAGTCACATGACAACAACAAACCAAAACAACCAGGCAGTGACACCAACGCTGGCACCAAAGTAAAGTTTGTCCAAGGACTACTATAAGCTCAGTAGTCTTTGAGTTTGTCTTAAAATTAGCTTTAATATGTTATGTCTTTGATGGCACTAGGCCTAAGTTAAGATTAGCAGTAGAGCAAGGATACATGTACTTAAGACTGGGCGAGACTAGATCTAGAGTCTAGATAGAATGGATCTTTACGACAGAGTAGTAGACTACTAGAATCTAGATCTGATACCGGGTTTTCCTTTACATTTAGAAATAAAATTAACATTTCTAGATCTAGATCTAGATTATATATAGACTTAGAAAACCTAGTCATGTAGATTGACATATCGGAGTGGCTACTAGATAGCGGCGCATTTTATCTAGATATTAGATCCAAACTTCATCTGACAAGTGCGAAAATAAATACTCATTTTAACGACGGAAGCAAGGCAAGTTCAAGATTCTGACTCAGATTTACTCAAGAGATCTACGCATTTTTCATTTCATTATAAAGTCTATCGAGGACACTCTCATAGTCGTATAGTTATTGGTACAAACAAGGTTTAGGTAGCACTAAGCATGGATTCTTAAATATCAATTAATTTGAGGACTGAAAATGAAAGGTCGGTCAATGGATTTAAAGGTGGTTCTTTAGACTTCAAGAAGGGGCTTAGAAAGTCTGCAGTAGGCTTACAAGTAAAAAAGAAACGTGTAGCCTACCCAATGCAAGTGCACTTTTGATCTAGATTTCGTGTAGCATACAGTGTTTGTGAAAGTAGCCTACAATGCTAACAATTAACAGAACCGGTAATAGTAATAATTGTTAAAATAGTAATTATTAATAACAAATAATTTGAATAATGGTTATGATTTTTTCGCAAGATACAAGACTTAATTTCTCGCCAAGTCTCTCAAATTTCAAGGGGAGATCCTTATAACCTTTTCTGACTGTATGATGTGTGGTCTAGTAGTAGTACCTATAGTATGAAAAAGAGAGGTGGGGTATGGGTGGCAGTGGTCCAATGGCAGAGCTTTTGGCCAGAAATATAGTCTGTCAAGCGGCGAAAAACAGCGCGGCACAAGCAAAAATCAAATACGACATGAATCGTTTAAGTAAGGGTGCATGAAGAATCGCATGGAGGTTATATAGTGACACTCTCTTGACCATCATAATCATCGGTTTTTTGATTAACGTGCAGGTACTGGTGCAACATCCACATCAGTGGACCCCCTTCCAGGTAGCTGGCTTGCTGCACGCATGGCTGATCTCACACCAGATCTCCAGTTGTTTCTGTCATGAGGGTCAGTTGTTGAGAGTTTCCAGAGTTGAGAGTTTCATTTTTGAAATTATTTTTGTCACTATATTGGCCGTTCAACAACAAGGTGCTCTTCTCGTGAGATTGTATTACAGAAAGAGCCGCAGTTCTTGGTTCTTTACCTTAACTTTTCAAACCGGTGAGCAACTAGTGGAGATGACTTCAAATTTACAACACATCTTCAAATAATGTTGAAGCAATCACAATCCCTTCCCATATGCCTACAACTTTAATCTGTTCCTCTTTCTCAATCACACACACACATCCCACGCTTTAAACTTTAAAGATATGGCAGCGGTGTCTCTTTAATCGCCAATCATGTTTGCATGCTGTTTGTTGGCTACCACTCATTTTTTATTCTTTAATCCACCCTTTTTAACCCATTGAACTACAGAACAACTCAAATTCAACGAAAAACTTCATTAATTTTGAAAAATTCCTTGGATGTATGGTTCGTTGAAATAATAATATTAGAGCTGGGTCGTGCTAGAGTCACTACTCCCTACTGGCGAATACGAGTCAGTACGAGTCACTGTTCTATTCAACTCAGGCATGAGTCACAAGTCACTGTTCTATTCTACTGTTCGCGCGCCAGTCTCTGCTTGCTATAACTGGAAGCAAAAAAGAGGGGCTCAAGAGGCTGGCTTAGGACTAGTGTCTGAGAAACTTTCAGTGACAGGCCTATTGTGGTGGGATGGATCAGGCATTCCACTGTCCGACTTAAAATAGAAATCTGGAACAGGCTATATGGTTGTGGTGATGGGTGATGGGAAGCGGGGTGGTAGAAAGTACGATGGCATACACACCGTGTTTCTGATGAGATAGTTTTATGTCCTAGGTTGTAATTTGTGTGCACTGTAATCAAAGACCGGCATTTTGATAATATTACTGAACATAATGTCTTCATAGCCAAGCCATTCCGTTAAGACTAAGTCTGACTGATAAGCATCACAGTGCTTCAGCTACATTTGTTACATTCGCACATTGTCACTAGTATCAGTATTATTTATTTCTATTTCAAGTAATTAATAACAATTTCATACTCATTAATTGTTAACCTTTTTTATTATATAAATCAATCCTTGTAACGCTTGTTTTCCTTGATACGATTGTCTCCGTGCGGTAAGATTAGTAGTTCGTGGAAACTATTCACTATAAAGAGTGATAGGAACCATGCAGTTTTCAACATTTATAAGGCTGTATTGACCCATCAGGGAGCATGATGGTACATGTAATATGTTCAAATGTCTGTTTGACTGCTAATTTATATATCATTTTGTTGTTTTGCAGAGCTATCAACCTTTCACTCATGTAAGGAAACTGAAGTTTTATAACAGATGGCTGAAGGTTTTGATATTGACCTACACCCACAAAGAATGGTAAACATCACTGTGAGTCAGTTTGAACTCGACAGTTTGTATGAAGCACATGCTAAAACGTGCATACAGTTGAAGGCATTTAAATCTGACTATAGTATCCTGAAAACCAAATTTGACGAGGCTCAAGCTCAGTTAGGAGAAGCAAACACTCAACTTGACAACAAAAATGTTAAAGTGGCTCAGCTTATCCAACAACTAGCACAACAGATCGTGCGAAACTTTTTTCTGCAGAGAAGGCTCCTGAATGGAAGAGGGGTAGAGAAGAATGATGGAGCAACCCAAACTTGGCCAGAGTCCATCCTAGCTGTGCAAGAAGCTAGGGAACCAGCCCAGGAAGATACAATGAACTCTGAGTATGTTTGTCCAAGGAAAAATGACTCTACTGAAGCTGCACTCAAAGATAAACTCTTTAAGGTATAATTTTAGGAAGTTAGAGAAGATTAAATAGTCAAGTAATTAAGATGCCAGTCAGGTTCAGAAAGATGTATCTGGTTAAATGGCTGTAGTGTTTGATATTGTGAATTATCAAAAATATGTTTTTGGAGCAAACAGCTGCAGTTAGATATAAAATTAAATAACTAATAGCAGCCGATAAAGCGAGTCGTAAGAGAGTTATGAACTATGGAGCTCCACATCTCTCCTCACTATACAGGGAATACATTATGCCATCAATTAAAAGTAAAGCAGGATTACAAAATGGCGATCATATCATTAACAATATTAAGTACGCTGAAGACCCCTTCATGGAAATGGGTTCTATAAAAACATAAAATTCCCATGAATGCAATATTTCAAACAGGATAAGCAGCTGCCTATATTTTTTTAATATGTTTGTGGTTTAGGTATGCCCCCTTCTACAATTCAAATCCTCTTAATTCGAAGTTTTGATCCAATTCCAAGCAAGTCAAATTATGATGTTTCCATTGTAGTTTATTTGCTGCTGTTGTTTTTCCTTTCCTTATTGTTGTTTTAGCAGCACTTGTAGTGATAATACTCTGGAGTGACAGTAGAAACAGCAGCAGTATTAACTATTATGAGTAGCCCTTTGGCAGATCTTGTTTTAGTTAAGTCGGACTCTAAGAATCATATACTTTTTATTTGTCTAATAATTCATGTTTTTCTATTCTCTTATCAGATAGAAGCACTATATGATATAATACAGAGAGAAAATGAAAGTATGGCAAGGCAAATGGCAAAGTTGTCGTCTAAACTGAGGATTCTTAGCATGCAGAATGAAGATCTGGATCAATATCTTGGCACGACAATTCGCAAGCAAGGTCGTTTTGAAATTCGCAAATGGCTTGAATGTGATCAATGTTACAGAGGCTTCTCATCACATGAAGAAATGAAGAGATCAGTTTGCCACTTCCATCCCATGCAAGCTGTGCCTTATGGTAAGATATTAGTAACCTATTTTCACCTTACTCCCTCAGTCATTAGCATCAGTATTTGGTCCCTAGGTCTAGCTCCGTCTGTTAAAGGGTCTATAGTTGTTGGACTGCTTTTCTGTATCATAATCTCATTAACAGTTAACACATGCATTCCAGTTTCCCACTGTCCCTACAGTAAAATGCGGCCGCTTTTTTTTATCGCTCCGCATTTCGTTCCGCACAATGTACCGCATTTTTAGCCAAGTGGTATCAGAACAAACCAGAAAATATTCAAGTTGATTAGGCTCAATGACTGAAAGAGCTATATTTTTGATTAGGCTCGAGTGTAACTTTTGAACTGCTTTCTTCCTCTTCAGAAGTAAAAATTAGACCTAATAATCTTAAAAATCAATCGATCTCCCACAAGTGGTCGCAAGAATCTTTAGACTAGCGTGAATCATTGATTTACAATGGATCGTTTTGTAAAGAAAATCACTGACAAAGCCAAAAGTAGACGGAATGTGACTCCTCACCAAAAGCATTCCGAGTTCAAAGAGTGGGCCCATGTCTCCGGTGGGAAAATGTTGTGCACTTTGTGCTAAACCACGAAAGAAAGTCAGTTTTCGGCCAACACAAGGCTTCTTCCAAGCACCAGTTGTGCATAAAAAGAATTGACGATCAAAGAGAGCCTGCTGTGAAAAGGCAAAGAACTATTACTGATTGTGAAAGTTTGGGGACTAACAAATGCCCCAACACTGTCTCTGCAGAAGGTCGGATAATTTTTTCCAGATGATATGCCATCTGGCCAAAAGTACTCACTGCAAGCTCTGTACTGTGAAGCAATCACTGCTGTTGCGATAAAGCTTGACAAGTACATGAGTCCAGGAGGACAGCCTGGAATACAGTTCTTGAAAGACCTGTGACATTGGACGTGACCAATTTTTCATACCTACCAGGTATCTTGAAATTATTGTGCCAAGGGCTGTTCAGGCAATGGCTGGGTTGTCTGTGGATCTGACTGTTTTTGGGAACAGTGTGACAACATATGTTCCTAAATTATCAGAATGTGCCAGGAATCATTTGTACATGCTTTAACTCTGCAGATGCAGAAAGAAGTTTTTCTTTATATAATCTTTCATTTTCAGAGCGTCGGAGGTCTTTAAGTGAGGCCAATTTTAAAGCCCTCATGTTTTTGTATACAAGACTTCTATTTCACTTGAATTTTTGCTTTATTCACCGCTATAGTATAGTCTACATGTTGATGAATATGCCTACTTGAAAACATAATAATAATAATAATAATAATAATAATAATAATAATAATAATAATAATAATTATAATAATAATTGTAGTATAAACGCCTTCATGAAATCCATGTAGATTATATCGATGCTTCCTCCTTCATCCAGAATCTCAGTCCAAGCATCCATGACATCCAGTAGTTGGGTTACACAAGATCTTCCCTTTGTGAATCCATGCTGTTGTCTGCTTATCAGTTTATTCACCTGGAGGTGCTCAATCACATGCTCTCTGACGATCTTTTCCAAAACTTTGCACAATATGCAGGTGAGACTGGTTCTAGTTTGCTTCCTTTCTTAAAGATTGGTGACACAGAGGCTGATCTCCAGTCCTGGGGGATTTGTCCTGATGCTAAAGATTTGCGAAATATTAGTGTTATAGGCTGAGTAAGTGCATCTGCTGTTTCAACTAGTAGGAGGGGCGTGATCCCATCAGGGCCAGCTGCTTTCTTGGTGTTCAGGGACTTCAGAAGTTTATTTACAGAGTCTTCCCGGATCTCAATGTCTTCAAGGGCATGGTCGTAAGTGTAGGATGGTGGGTTAGGCATATGGTCTTTATCTTCACATGTGAAAACTCTTTGAAATAAGGTTTTTAGAGTCTCTTTTTTTTCCTGATCTGATCTTGTCCGTGTTCCATCTTCTTTCTTCAGATCTCCAATGTCTGATCTCACAGTGGTTTTTGATTTCACATAGGACCAGAAGGCTTTGGGGTTTTTCGTACAGTCTGCTGCTACTGTTTTCTCCAATCTTTTCTTTGCCTGTCGACAATCTTTTGCTGCTTTGTTTCTTGCTTTGATGTAGGCTGTATAGTCAAGGCCGTCTTTGGTTTGTTGCCACTTACGGAACAATTGGTGCTTCTTCCTTACTGATGTTAAGGTGCCTCGGTCCATCCATTTGTTTCTCTGATGTCGATCTTCTGTGGTTCATCAATGTAAAATTAGTCTATTTTGATACAATACCGGTATTACATGCTTTCATCCACCCTCTCATTATCATCTCTCTCTTGTCTATTCATTTCTCTTTTACTAGTTTAGTCATAAATAGATCTCTTAACAAGGTAGAATATACATGAAAATGACACCCGGGAAATCGGAAAAACCTGGATGGTCGGGAAAAGATGTCTTCTCCCAACATTTCCCAATTAAGCGGGTCCTACTGTACTTAGATCTAGTCCACGATGACTACCTCAATCTCAACAGTCTTCTCCCAACATTTCCCAATTAAGCGGGTCCTACTGTACTTAGACAATATTGAGTCAATCAAACACCCACCCATCTACCTACAACTTTCCCCCACCACACACATCTCGTTTTAAACTGGCGGCTTTAACTCTCTGAGATCATGCTGGATAGAGCAGCTACCATTCTTCTCCCCCCCTCCCCCCATGTGGTAATCATTTATTTATACATACATGTATAAAGTCAGTCCTTGCTTATGAGAAAAGTGTTATTTCTAGAGACGACTTGGTAGATCTTTGTTTTATTTTAAAATCGATTTAGATGGTTTCTTCGGTGTGCAACTTTGTAAGTCATCTGACATTTCTGGTTCGTTGGATCCAAGTGTGTGTAGCTTCATAGTAATCATACATTGTAACAAATTTGGATGTGAAGAATAAAAAAAAAATGAACAATATTTATTGGTATTTATAAACATAACGATACATCTTATTATAATGGAGCTAAGCCCAAAATTGATATGGTAAAAGCTTTTTAGCCGGGGGACAGATATAAAAATGCGATATGCATTAGATAGATATCATAGATATTATGTGGGCATAATCTTTAGGCTTATGCAAATTTCCTTCCATTTTGTTTATTTGACCCAAAAATTGGGAAGAAAGCTCTTAGACATCGACATTTAAATGCACCAAGACGGGAGTCTAAAAATGCATATTTTGACCTTGAGACAGATAAGAAACAATCACAACAGTGAAGCAGAGTGATAGCAAGCTCCTTGCAATTATTATTATTATTATTAAATATTTTTAAAGTGCACACATTTTAACATGTACACTGCACAGTTTCGTTTTGGTTAGTTGTAAAATCAGAGGATAAAACTAAGCCTATTTTAAGATTTTACGAAACACAATAGTCTGTAAATACAACTAACAGCATCTGGGTCAATTTTCTTATGACTTATTTTTAAAAAAGTACAAACGAAAGATTACATATGGCAACCCTCTAAATTTCTAAAGCTATATACTTTCAAGAAACATAAATACATTGTAAAATCATCTGTAAACCTTCAACTTTGTCCAAACCACAATCTCGTGATTATCAACCAGTAGATATTTAAAAGCTGCTTAATATGAACAAGATCATACCCTGAAAGGTATTGCAATCATAAAAAAGCAGACATTGCAAACATCTCTATACTTAAAGTTACGTAGTACATGTGTATACTCATCTTTACTTTATTTCAGATGATATGAATGGAAAAAAGTACTACTATCTCTGCTGCTCTGGACTGGTGAAAAATAAAGGGCAAGCTAGCGGTTGTTGCAAGGGTAAACACCGTCTGAGCATCAAACAAAACAGAACATGAGGCACAGAATGGTACTACAAATTTCAATGAAGGAAATGAGAACCCAAAGCTTTCCAGTATTGAAGAGTGGAGTACCTCTCCACCTGGTTATCATGTTTTCAGTATTCAGTGTTTGAACTGTATAATTTATATTTTATACATGTATATGTATAAGGAGCAAAATGGAGCCATAAGCTATAGGCAGTCCGTTTTGTTGCCAGCTTTCAATGAAATGCCAACCATTGTGAATTGTAACCTTGCTTTTTTTAATCAAGTAAGAAATTATGGCCGAACAGTGGGAAAAGGCCCGCAAAAAAGGTGGTACAAACTTTTAAAGTTAATAACTTGAGCAGACCATTTCGTGGACCAAAACTGCTGTGATTTCTCTATTCATACTTTTTTGTCTGCATTCACCATTTTGTTTCATTTAACTTTGAATTTGATGCTCAGATGTCATCAGTTGTAATGTTGCTATGATAGTGGCTACTTAAGATCCTAAAGGTAACTTAACCAAACCGCTACCATAGGACAAAGATGTTAGGCAAAGAGGAGAAAAAAATTTGCATTATCTAGCTGTGATGTAAGTGGCTTTATTTATATCAGTCCACATAAAAAAACCCACATATTTATATGTATTTTACCCTGCAGTATCTTACTTCTTTTCAAGGAGTAAACACCTGTCAAAATGCACAGTGGTCTCCGCCTCAGAACCCACCCCTTGGGAGGAAACAAAGGTTCTTATGGATCAGATTTTATTCAAGAGAACCTGCCTCATAGTCGACAGTGAGGAAAGCATTTATCAAAAAGTAACAAGTTGCCAGTTTTATGTCTTCATTGAATAATCCTATACATGTAAAGAGACAGGAATACCAGTTTGAATTTGAAATGTATGCTTTCTGCTCGCCTATCTCTGAATTACCAGCACTCCCAACCAGTCGCCAGAATGCAACAATTTGTAAAGAGTTCATCCTTATCAGTGAAGAGGAGGGATTTACATGTGCATTTAGCGGGTAAAAGAGAACAACCAAAGGGTTACGAAAATGGTCAGGTTAGACCTACATCTCAGCAGTGGTGGCTCGTTGCCTTAAAAAACGGGTCGGGCAAAGTGGCAGTTTCACTATATAAAATTAAGTATAATCAAATTCGTGACTTGATTACAGAACAAAAGTAAGAATATAAGCTTACACTAATAGCCTATATTGCAATAACTTTCTGCAACAACAACACCGTTAATAATAATAATAATAATAATAATAATAATAATAATAATAATAATGATGATGATGATGATGATGATAATGATGTGATAATAGTAATCCTTACTTTTTTGTGAGGGCGGTGTTGATTTGATCTTTCTGTTATTTATAATAAATATTATTATAGGAGTTCTGCCCGACGATACTTTAAAGTTGAAAACTTGTCAATGGCTTTCCAATTGAAATCCAAACACTCAGCGATAAATTCCTGCTGCGTTATTAATACAGCCAGTGCATTAAGCCTGTCTTGACCATGGTGTTTTGCAAGAATGTTTTAATCTTTCTACTGGAACATCTCTCTGCCTCTGACGATGATACCGGTGTTGCAAGAACAGTTTTGAGTAATTTACAACTGTCTGGAAATATAGCCACCAGATTTGATTGTTTCATAAATGTAAAAAAGGTGCTAACATCTTCTGACAACATTTTTGTTACAATTAAATATTGGCAAAAGTAAGCAGATTCCAGATCTAGTTAGATTGCAATGAAAAAAGCCAAACAATTACAGTATTCTTGAGAAATATCTCACAAAACAATTACCTACAGGTGACAATGCAACATGGGGTCGGGGGTTAGACTAAGAACGGTTGAACCAGAGATTCTAGGCTAACTTACACTGTCTGGTTGGTATAAGATGCTTGAAAATAACACCACATTGGCCCATCCCTCTGTGACTTGTCTCACAGACTCAATCTTCAGTCATACTGTATTGCCTGTTTGCATTAATGCTAAAGTACCTCGTATATTTTAATTCATAGCTGGTTTTAAACTTTTAGGTTAAAAACAATAAATATAACGATTGTATTAATAGGGGGCTTATATGTACATGTTTAAATTAAACTGACTACCACTTACCAGAGACTTACTTGGGTCAATGTAGAGGCTACAGTTATTACTTCAAAAAATATAAAAGGATATCAGAAAAATTAGCTAAGTCGAGCTTGCCCCACTTGGCTTATTATGAAAATATGGAAAGTGTAAGGGTCAAAGTCCAATTTTTGTATACCGGTATGGAATACTACAAGGACATTGGGCAAATTCACATTAGCTTGGTGAAAGGGGGCTCTACCCGGCACTGCGATGTTGAAACTTGGAAATAATGTGCCGCTGCTTTCCGCGCACCGATGTAGATATAAACCCAAGTCGCGCCTGGAAAGAGCGTACTATGGTTTAATCTCTTTTATTTAGTTGCAGATACTGGCTGACACATTTATTAATATTATTGATTTTAATTTTTGTCATATATTATTTACATTGTATTTTTGTAAAACCACCCCTTTTTAGCGAGACATATTTTATTTGGTTTTTTTAACTTTTAGGGTAAAAACAATCAATATTATGATATTATGATTAAAAATATTAATAGGGGGCCTATATGCGCATGTTAAAATTAAATTGACTGCCAGACATTTGTTAGAATCGATATAGAAGCCTATAGCTATTACTTCAAGAAACATAAAAATTTGGTTCAAGATATAAGAAAAAATAGTCAAGCTAAGTACTATGAAGACAAGAGAAGCGTTAGGGTCAAAGTCCAATTTTTGTACTAGACATACTACAAGGACGTTGGGCAAATTCACATTAGCCCACCTTGGTGAAAGGGGGCTCTACTCTGCACTGCAATGCTGGAACTTGGAACCAATGTTCTACTGCTAGATATGTCACTAGCTCTGGGCAACCAATGTAAAGCCGCTTCGCGCCCTATGATCTATGTCTCAATCTAGTTTTAGGTTTAGATTTTGAAGGACACATTTATTGATTTTATTTTTATAATTGTACTTTTTGTGAAACAATCCGTTTCCTTTTAGTGAGACAAGTCGGGCACTGCCCACCCTGCCTTGGCTGCAGCGTTTTAATTTTGCAATATGAATTAGCTCCAAGCATGTTATTGTGTCATCCAATAACATACTGAGGTAAAACATGAACTATAAATAAAAAAAAAAATTCTTTTATTAAACATTTTCATAAAGTGTAAAATGTGTGCGCGAACTGGCTCAAGCGGTAGAGCGTTTGTCTCTAGATCAGGAGGTTCACACTTCAAATCCCACAAATGGCACAATTTGTTTAATTTTGGGTCTCTAGATCAGAGGGTTCGTGTTCGAATCCCACAATTGGCAAAGATTTGTCTGATTTTGTCCCCTGTAACTGTGTGTAATGGATTGGGTCGGTGTCGGTATAGTGTGACCGGCTGAGAGGAGTCCAGGTCTCCTCGCCCTGTCCCCCAACTTAAACCATCAAACCAAACTATTTGCAGTCCTTAACATCATAATTAAATGAACATGATTTTTCTACCCTTAGTTTTTGATAATACTAATTACATGTACTATTAATTTTTCTCTCTCTCTCAGTCTTATGATTATTTCATGGAGATATAACTAAACATTACGTCTTAAAACAGGTACAATTCAAACATAACATTAGAGGTACATGTATTAATGTCATATGGAATTATAGACTATTTATTGTATACAATCTGATGAATGCCCACAACTTAATTCGTAGAAATTTAGAATATTGGCACCTTAGGGGTTGTTTTCCACTTACAATGTTGAGCAAAAAGTTAATTAAACTGACGGTTCGAGAACTTTACAACATTACATGATATAGCTATAGAATGAGAAATCATGTTGAGAAATTAAGATTTTCATCCAGGGTACTGCTTCAATTTAGCAATAGAATTAAGAATGACTTGCCCCCATGAATGATATTTGAAATTGTGTGAGTGCCATCTTTGTTTTCCTGCCATGTGACTGTGATACAAGTTTTAATGGTGATACTCATTTGCGGTGCACAATTTAATGAATTGATTTACATGAACTTAAAGTACAATTTTGAGCACATTAAATCAACTCCCAAATGGAGCAAATTTTGTTTAAAAAGTGGTAAAGATTCAGTACAAATGTATTATGCTCAAATAATCTATTTTATATCCAAGCTCAAGCAATATGTCTCTAATTTGTGGCTGAGCATTCTTTAGAAAGGTAGATACAGTCATATACATGTTGAAAGATAAGGAAGGTGTAAAAACAAGACATTTTGAAACAAATTAAAACACTTACACAAGAAATATTTCTTTGAAATTTTATGTAGCAAGGTATTCCTCCATTGAAATTGTACCGGTTCTTCATATTTTCATAGGGTACATTTTGAAACAAATTAAAACACTTACACAAGAAATATTTCTTTGAAATTTTATGTAGCAAGGTATTCCTCCATTGAAATTGTACCTGTTCCTCATATTTTCATAGCGAATATTTTAAAAAATTGGGACCACAGAGACTGCACAGCATACATGTACAGACAAGGGTACAAAACAGGAGACATCATTGAAGTTGTTGTCATTACATTTTTGCGCTCCTGAGATGTTGACCTTGAGGCTTGAATGCACTGTATTTTTTTCTTTTTTATCTATGATGAAATTCAAAGTGTAGAATTCTCATTTGTTGTGTATCATCTTTTTATTGCATGTTCTGAGTTTTAAATAAAAGTTCAAAAATGTTTGCCAAATCATTTTAGCAATACTGTGTTGTGTGACCACTAGTTTGTACATTGTACATGCTCAACCTATATAGTATATGACTCATAATAATATTAACCATATTGGCTGAAAATTGCATTTCATGCCTGGGGGCTACTCACATTCAATAACACAAATAAAATATATTAAACTTTTAAATAATTGATTTAGAACAAAAAATAATGTAAATAAACAAACAAAAGAGTTTCAATACACTAGATTTCTCAACCATATCAGGGAGGAGAAGTGCTAATAGCTTTTTTTAACACTATAAATTTGCTGTCAATTAGCATACTTCATGATGTTATTCATGTAGGCAAACAAGGGTATGTCACAAAACAATTGGACATTAAGAGGTACAAAGATGAAAAGTGAACAAAAGAAATAGTCATTCAACACGTCATTATTTTAACAAGCTGTTGCGTAAATTTATATTTTTTACATACCATTATCAAAGGAGCAAAGGATTTTGGTTTTTCAGTGTATTCTTACACCAAGACTTGTGTCTTGCTCATAATTTCTCCCAGCAATAACAAAAAGTGCGTTATGTGAGTATAAATTACTATCTACAACTACATGAACACTGACTATAGCTAATTGTAGCCAGATCTACAGGGCCATCAAGTTGACAATGGGTGAATCCTTTCACAATCAAGATCAAACCATACCAGGAATGTCCAATGAAATACAGATTTGATCTATTTATTTCACAGTCTATAATTTAGATTTGAATACAAACCAGACACAATTTAAAAAAAACCCACAAAATTACATTCTGATTTAGCAAATTGATGACTAAAAACCCACACAGGTTCAAAACATTTTTTTTTGTTTGTAATTTGATACACGTAAGAGCCTTCTGTACCGGGTATCAAACATAAATTATGTTTTATATGCTGATATTGCGGATAAACTGGTGTAACCAGGAAGTAAAAAAAAAAAAAAAGAATGGGAATATTGCGATAGAATTGACAAAAGAATTACTCAGCTTTGAGGCTTTTTCTTAACTAAATTAAAAGTTAAACATAACTAAGAGGGTATAGAATTTTATAAGATGAAATAGTAAAAAAAAACATCCAGAAATTGAATATAAAAGAAGAGAACAAAGGCAAATAATGTACAATAACTCGGGTCTTAAAAATTCACTTTAGCTGGATTTTGTTTTCTTCATATTTTTAAACTTTGTATTCAATTTCTTTAAGTCCACTTTGACAGATTCATCTGTCTTAATCTTTTTCTTAAGAGGCTGAGCAGATTCCTCAGGTGGAATGAAAGCTCTGTCACGTTTCTTTTGACGATCTTGCTTAGACTGGGTCTGCTTTTGCTTTTTAAGTTCTGTTTTCCTCTGCCTACGCTCATCCTCTTTTAAGAAGTACTCTCCTGAGGCAAGCTCTTTGTCTATCTTAGACTCTGCTTGTGGTGGTGGGAATGGTGTGTAAGCTTTCTTTTTCTTCTTTTTTAGTGGCTGTTTACGTTTGCTGATATTCTTGCTTTTATACTGAGGAAGGTATGGCTCCCAGTTCTGATTTTTCATATCTGGATTTTTGGCTAAATCATGCTTCTCCATGATTGTGCGGATTGTGAAAAAAGGGTGAATATTGTTCATGCAGTCTTCCACAATCTTCCGCACTTCTTTCAGACCACGATGTGGACCAAGCGCTGCCACTGTGTTTCCCTGAACAGCAACATAACAGTCTGTTAAACATTCCATTGCTTTCAAGGTAGTGCCTCCTGGTCCTATAAGTCTCTTCCTTCTTTTAACAAAGCGATCTTTCTTGGCCACCATGGAGCCAATTTTAATAATATCACAAGCGACATCATCCTCAAGGATACGCTTGGCCTGCTCAAGGTCCACACTCCTGGCCAGGAGGGTAATAAGGTCTCTTGCTTTGATAATCATGAAGGGATCAAAAGCCTTGCGAGTTGTCTTCACCGTCAGACTGCCCTTGATGAGATCCAGTTCAGGCTCAATACCATGGTCACTGAGCAGTTCTTTCACCAGTGGCCAAACCTTGGATAGATAACTCTCCCGATACTTAGGGAACAGAACAGAAAATGAGCTTTCTGCAAAGGAAAAAAAGAATAAATAAATTAAACAAAAGTTGAAAGAGGTTAAATTACAATATACATGTATATGTCAAATAACGCATCAAATGATCTCATTAATAAATCAAACATGTACATACATGGAAACAATTTTGTCAACAAACCTACATTCATAACAGGAATAGAAACCACACCAAGCTAGCTACCTTAATACGTAAATTTTCTTTTCCTTGGGGATTCTACTCCAGGGCTTGCCTTGTGATGTTTGATACAGGCTTTCGGAGCGCGTGGCCCATCCAATCCCATTTACGCTTTTTGATCTCTGACTCGATGGGGGTTTGCTTTGTTCTGACGCACAGTTCTTTGATACAACATCAGGCCACCTAATATTCAAGATGTTTCTGAGGCATTCATTGGTGAACGATTGTAGTTTTGTGGTGCTAGTCTTGGTCGCACACCATGTTTCAGGGCCATAAGAAGAGAAGGGCGAATTTGCGTTAGTATTGAAGATCCGGATCTTGTTTCGGACTGAGAGTGCTGTAGACCTCCAGATTGTTTTAAGGGTGTTAAAGGCATATCTGGCCTTGTTGATTGGGCATCTGATGACTTCCTCTGTGTCCCCGTCTTTGCTAACAACACTACAAAGATAGACAATCTTGTCAACCTCTTCAATGTTTTCGTCATGTAGGCGTAATGCATTGGCCACTTTGTTGTTGATTCACACGGTTTCATTCTTTCTGGTGTTTATCTCCACACAACATACAGCCAAGCTTATAAAATAATATGGACAAAGCTGATCAAATCATATTACTGTTCTTTCTCAAAATGGCCTCAACAAAACGTGCACTGAACAAACTACATTTTATCGAAAATTTACATGGTTTGTTGAGACCAAAGTGTCCTGAATTAATCAAGACTAAGATTTCACCTCCAGCCCCCCTTTAAACGCAATCTAGTGAAGAGCCTAGATTCTAGATCTATATAAAGGCCCAAAATCTAGCTTTTGGTGTAACCCCACAGAAGAAATCTATAGTACTAGCACACATATATGAATCATTTTATGATATAACCATTGATATTTTTTGAGAGTTGCAAAAGAGAAAAACTAACTAAAATACAGAGAAAAAAATTACTTCGAGTAAACAAGGCAGCCCTTCCTCGTCTTATGTTAGGATAACACCTTCAAGATGGCAAAGTAACGTAGTGGCTATACTACTTACACTTTCCTTTTAAAATGATATTTATAGATACATGTAACTTTTGGCTTCAACTCAATATTGAAAATAAATGAGCTAGTCCTTTGAGTCTGAGGTGTATCATTTATAAATGTGAATGAAAATAAACCAAATTTGGACAGAAAAACAATAACCATAATGCATAGTGCAAATTACAAAATTTGGACAGGAACACTAGGACCAGAGACAGTCTATAGAGAGACAGTGCACGCAGGCAAATTTGCGTATGTGGGTCGACCAGCTGTCTGCACATAAGGCAGTACTAAAATTATGCAAGGTCTTAGCGCCTCAGACCTTGCAATATATCCTGCAGTACTGCAGTCCACCGTTTTGTTTGTTTGTGACCCTGTAAAAATCACAATAGAGAAACCTGCAAAAATTTGTATAATTCAATCCCTATTATAAAATGATCTCAGCTATGCCTGCAACTGTCGTAATGTCAGACTGACACACCCCCAGCACGCGTCAAGTAACTTCTTCCTTTCTTTAACACTGTGATGTCACTTCGTAAACAGTCTTGCACTAATATCTAAAGTGCTAAGACATATGTAGACATGTACTGATGTAGGCTCAACGAAATTGTAAAAAACACTAGAATCTATCATGAGAATTTGTTGTTGGGGTTGGTTTAACGTCCAACAGCAGCACTATATAGGCTATATTGTGGACGGATCCCAAGACGGAAGTCTGACAATTTTATGTGCTGCCACACACGAGACAGGGCGGGGATACCATGACTCCTGTCTCAGCCGGTCACATTATACTGACACCGACCCAACCAGGATTCGAACTCGGGACCTTTTGTGTCGGAAGTCGATCATGAGAAAACTGCAACTAAAATCCAAGGAATTTATGGACAACACTTACCAGCTAGCAATCCTCTCGGATTGTCCTCCTTTGTAAAGGGTGCGTCCCTCCATCCCTCTGGAACTGTCAGCCGATCATCTTCTTTATCTTGCAACATATTTGAGCCAGGTGTAATATTTAAAACCTAGATCTAGATCTAGATCTAAATTCAGATCATCAACTCTAGATTCTAATCAGGTCTGTGGACGAGTCTAGGTTTCTAAAACTGTAATTATTAGGCCCGATCTTGGGATTTGGGTCTTGGCCCTGTATGTAAATCGAGATTCTAGAATGTCTATGTAACGTCTGGTTAGTCTTCAATTTAAGAATGGATTGTTTCTTCTTTAAACCAGCCAGGTAAGGACGTAAAAATCTAGGCTTAGTAATAGTATACCTAAATTTGTAGAGCCACCATGTGAACTTGAAAGTGAAACTAGATCTAAATATAGATAGTCTTGACTGCTGCCTGAAGAGAAGTTAAAAAAAACCCGTCATCATCTCATGTATCCTCTCTCTCTCTCTCTCTCTCTCTCTCTCTCTCTCTCTCTCTCTCTCTCTCTCTCTCTCTCTCTCTCTCTTTCTCCCACTGGTCCCACTCTCTCTATTATTTCTAAACTTCTCTCTCTCCCTCTACTCTTTTAATGTGTGTCTCTCTCTCTCTGTCTCTATCTCTACCACAAGCGTGAAGTCGACTATAGATCTACACTAGATCTACTCTCCATTACTTAGATCTAGGGATGGAGAAGCTAGTAAGGCACAGTAGAAAAAAAAGCGAAAACAGCAAGGGGTAGTAAAAATAGATCGGGGAAACCCAGGAAAACAAAAGTGCCGTCCTCGCGCTTTCGCACGCCACGATTTTTGTTCTTGGCCTCCCTAGACGGCTAGATTCCAATCCAATCCAAGACTACCGGAGGAATAGCCATTTGGCTATTTGTCCGGTTACCGGAGAAATAGCCTTTTGGCTATTCGTCCGGTTACCGGGTAAATATCCACTTCCAAAAAAAAAACCGTCATCATCTCATGTAAACAGAAATAGAAGTAACGGTCTGAAGAAATTTCGTATTTTTCTTCAGTCCTTGTAAGTACAAAATGTAGGCCCCTAAGCTTGACTACACTTGCAATAATAGTCTAGGGCAAGGACTACTATACTCAGTAGGGGAGGGGACCCTCCAGGCAAACAGCCAACTTAAACCCCTCGGGGATGATAGCCTCCGTGTGCAGAATTGATAATTATGCCGAGGTTCCCTATAAAGTAAGAAAAAGAGAGAACAAAATCAAAGGGCCGTGGAACGTACGTACGATGAAAGACAGTGGAAAACTGCATTTATTGTTAAGAGAAATAGATAGCCAGGGACTCATCTTCACAAGCCTATGCGAAATATGATGGAAGGGAAGCGGCCATTTTACATCAGGCGAACACCTAGTAGAGAAAAAGGACCGGTAGGACTAGGAGTGGCAATTATTTTACACAAAGAAACTAAACAGAGCCTTGAAAGCTATGATGCAGTATCCGACAGGACACTGATTTTACATTTATATACAAGACCTGTAAAAGCAACATCCAAGTTTACGCCCCGACGTTACAGTATAGCGAGGGAGACATAGAAAGAAAATTTCTATAATTAACTACAAGCAGTCAAAGACTCGGTTAACGAAACCTAACCATTATTATGAGCTACTTCAATTTCAAAGTAGGCAAAGGATACTCAAAACAATAGGGACTTGGACCTCATGGATTGGGAACAAAAAGTACCAACGGGGAACACTTACTTTCTTTCACAGAGGCAAACTAGTTAATGATATTAAACACATGGTTTAAATGCCACAGCCGCAGAAAATACACCTGGGTATCACCGAATGACCAACGGTTCTCAAGTCTTTTAAACTGTCATACCAAACCAGGTACAGACTGCGACACAAATCACATATTGATTACCACACGGATGAAAATGAAAGGCTTTAGAAAAGGCCACAAGAAAACTCAATACCGTACAAGTAATAAGATATGATGTAGAGAAATTACTTGAAACAGAGGTGAAGGAAAATTTTCTTATCAAAACAGGAAATAAATTCGAAGCTATATTTTAATAGCAAATGAAATTGAAGAAGAAAAAAAAACAACTCCAGGCGAACTATGGACAATAACCGCTCCTCGGTAAAAAAAAAAAAAGAACATACGATGGATAACCCTGGATTAGTAACAAAACGATTGAACTTGCAGAGAGGAAAAGAAAAGCCAGACAAAGGTCTGATAAACGAGAGTATCTTAAACTGAAAGCAGATAATGAGATATTAAAAGACAAATCGAAGCAGACAATAAAGAATGGCTAACAGCGGAATGCGACAACATTCAGGAGTTTAATAAAACAAAAGTCCAAAGATATGTTCAACCAGATTAAAATGGTTAAAATTAAACCCTTCCAGCCCAAACACAACTAACAGTGAATTGTGCAGACGGAAAAGCACCAACAGAACCAGAAGATAATGGCTAGATGGAAAGAATATTGAGAAAATCTATTTGATTCAGACGCTTACACCAGTGACACGGGGATAAAGGTGAAAAACAAAGAACCGGAACCACTGAGGTACGGAGTAGAAAATGCCATCAAGAAACTTAAGAATGGCAAATCACCAAGACTAGATAACATCTCTACAGAGCTGTGAAAACAGGCGACTGCAAAGCCATTCAAGCAATTTTATTTGTACACCTAGTTTGCTGCAAAATATGGAATACCAATGGCCAAAAGGCTGGAAAGAACAAGAGCTGGTTATGCTATGCAAAACTGACGACACAAAAGACTGCAGCAACTACATAACGATAGCATTGATCAGTCATACCAGTAAAATCATGCTGTATATCATACTTTACAGACTAAATGCTAAGGTAGAACAGGAGCTGGCAGGGAAGCAGGCTGGATTCAGATCCGGTAGATGTACGTTATGCGCCCTTCAGGTCTTAATAGAGAAACTAACGGAAGTTCACAAAGGAGCATATATAATTTTCATTGATTGCAGTAAGGCTTTTGATAACGTGAACCACGTTCAACTCTTCAAGACGCTAACCACAATAAGCTTTCCAAACCATCTCGTCGCTCTAGTGCAGTCATTATACCAAGATCAAAAGGCAAAAATTAGATGGAACTGCACACACACACACTTTACAATTGGAAAAGGCGTCAGAATTGGGTGTATTTTATCGCTACATCTCTTTAGCACTTACACAGAACAGATAATGAGAGACACTGACATGGACATCTATGGAATAATGGTTGGAGGCAGGAAAGTTTTAAATTTAAGATATACAGATGATGCAGCAATATGTGCCAATGACCATGCCGAAAAAAACAACAACCCAACAATAATAATAACCAAACTCAATACTTCAGGAGAAACAAACAATCTGAAGATGAACACAAAGAAAATAAAATGTATGCATAATAGGAAGAGAAAAATGCAAACCAGTTAATATGACAATGAAGAATTAGTATAACATACATCACATTGTGTTGAAAACTTCAAATATTTTGGCTGAATAAAAACAGACAATGCTGACTGTTCTACCTATATTAACACTATAATTGCATTGGCAAAGAAAAGAATGGTAGACATTAACAATAAATGGAGGGATAAAGACATCAATAAACAGCTAAAAAGGAAAATCATGAAAATAATGTTTGGTGTGGACAGTCATTACATATGGAGCGGAGAGATGGACACTACGAAAAAGGGATGAAAAGAAAATGTGGTTCTACAGACGTCTCTTAAGAATAGACTGGAAAGAAAAAACAAACAAACGACAGCGTTCTCAAAGAACTGATTGGTCCAAGACTGTTTCTAAGCGCCACCAAGAAAAGAAAAGTATCTTTCTTTGGACATGCTTGCAGAAATAAATCCACGCTAATGAAAGAATCTTCAGGGTAAGAGCAAGGGTAGGATGAGTAGAGGACGTCCGGAAGCAGGATACATATACAACCTCCAGTAATGGATAAGAAGAAATAGCACAGAAGTAAGCTTATACCGCAACACGGAAAGATGTCATTATGAGCAGCGAACGTCTCTACAAACGATGCTCTAAAGTAAGGAAGTTAGTAAGTAAGGTAAAATCAAAATTTTAGATGAAAACTGTCTACGAACGTTGTCACGTGACGCCAGCATGGCGGATCCGGAACCAGTCAGTAGGCTAGTCAATGTTATTGATGTTAGGATTGTTTTTTGGTAGGAGAGAACTGAGAAGTTGAGAACCAGACACGACGTTATCTAGATCTACATGTAATATAAATCTAGATCTATATATACCAAGCTGGTAACAAAACCCTAGTTTTTGGATTTTTGATACGTATGTCAAGAAAATGCAGCCGGTCGCCGTCAAATATGTGAAATAGCGGATCTAATCTAGATCTAGATAGACCTAGAGCCTATTATGATCATCCATAAAGATAGAAATTTCGATCCTTTTCATCCCTATCCTAAGAACCATTCTAACATAATTTTGTGTTAAGGAGCCTAGATAACAAGAATAATAAGCCTAGTAGCAATTAAAAATAGTAAGATTGTAGATTAGCAGTATACTGGTTACGTACTTGTAGTGTTGTATGTAACTCCAATAAATAGTGGAACACTGAACAGGTCTCATTTGACAGCTGCAGCTGGCATTTACATAATTAGCTCATCAACAGCTTTAGCATTAAAAGTTTAAAATTTGATATGAAAATGGGACAATAGTCTGCCCGCGATCTTTAAAAATTATCAATGTTCTAACCGTATAATTTCTTGGGATCAAAACTTTAGAATTGGGGAATAGCTTTTAACGGTGTAAACTTTTTTTTTACTTTGAGTCTGAGGTTAGACAACTTAGCAAGACCTTTGCTTTCAATTGAAAGAAAAAAAGGGACAATTTCTGTATTTTAATTGCTATGTTTTTTTTTTTTTCACTTTCATTATAAGGCGCAACTTCGTTTTATACCCCAAGCTGATTTCACTTGTCCGCCATCTTGTGTACTTTCGCTATCGACAGGGTGCACGGAGTGACATGTTTATCTCGATGGAGTCTTGTAATCACTGTTTATCAAAAATATCTATCTCGATTAAGCCTACAGTTCAAAACAGAGTTCTATTATGCTTCTAACGTCACACATCTGTTTGTAATCAATCACAGCTTTATGTTTTGTTGTGTATTGTTTGTAAATTGTATTATATATTTATTTATAATAATAATAATAATAATAATAGTAATAATATTAGTAATACTAGTAGTAGTAGTAGTAGTAGTAGTAGTAGTAGTACAGTGGACCTTGGATACAACGAAATTGTTGGGCCTGAGTTAAAATTTTGTTAACCAAGAATGGCAAGATTACACTCCCATACATAAAAATAAAAAATAAATAGAAGAAAGGGGAAAAAAACAAACAACTAAAACTGCCAAAAAACCACTAAAACACTAAATGCAACCAAAAAAGACTAGATCTAAATCTAGTCTAAAAAAACGGAAAATGGCAACGCTGCTGTAAATTGTAGACCGTCAATAGCCTAGTGCCTCTTCACCCCAGAAAGAGAGAGAGGCGGAGAGAAAGAGAGAGAGATGGAAAGAGAAAAAGAAAGAGAGAGGGGGGGAGTAGGGAAAGGTTCCGCGCTTGAGAGAGAGCGCTCTCCGCGATGTACCCTGCTCTTTGGGTCTATGATGGCGCGTCAACAACAGTTCGTTGAATCTAAAAAGAAACTATTTAGATCTTATACTCTAAAGAGAAACTATTTAGATCTTATACTCTAAAGAGAAACTATTTAGATCTTATACTCTAAAGAGAAACTATTTAGATCTTATACTCTAAAGAGAAACTATTTACATCCTATTTAATGAAACACTCTCTCCAGTTCATTGTTTGATTTCTGGTATGTAATTTACACACTCTGGCCAGTTTAGTTACAAAGTCTCTTCTTGTTTCGTCCTTTAAAATTTTTTTCAATTATCATCATTCATCATCATCATCATCATCATCGGTATTTTGATTAACGTGCAGGTACTGGGGCAACATCCACATCAGTGGACCCCCTTCCAGGTAGCTGGCTTGCTGCACGCATGGCTGATCTCACACCAGATCTCCAGGTGTTTCTGTCATGAGGGTCAGTTGTTGAGAGTTTTCAGTCTTTTCGATCCCTCTCTGTCACCTGCTTCCATGTCATTCTGGGTCTTCCTTTTCCACGACTTCCTGTTACTTGCATGTCCAATGCTGTCTTGATAGCTCCGCTTGACCGTTCCACGTGGCCATACCACCGGAGTCTTCTCTCCTTCAGAATGAGGTTCAGGTCCTCAAGGCCAAGAAGCGTCAATAGCTCATTTGACCTAGTGGTGGCCACATCTTCTGGCTTCACATTGCAGATCTGTCTTATCATTGCCCTGTCGTTTCTCTGCAGGCGTTGAAGGTTTGGCTTGGTCAAGGGCCATGTCTCGCTAGCATGGAGCATTGCACTCCGCACACAAGTGCTGTACACATGACCTAGCGTCTTGTATGAGAGGTGGCGAGACAAAAGAACTGGTAGTAGTTCTTTAAACTTCTTCCAAGCTGTCTTCACACGTGTTGTGGTTGCAAGGTCACAGCCACCAGCTGCCGAGAGCATATCTCCCAGGTAGCAGAAAGAAGCTACGACATCCAGCTTGTCGGATCCCACCTTGGACTTCACTCTGTGGTCTGCCATCGATTGGTCTTGCAGTTCCCTGGCATCGACTGCACTGGAAATCTGAGTCCTTCGTCAGGCGTTTCAGCCCGCTGCATTTCTTGTGTACCCACTTCTTGCAGCCTTTGCAGAAAATGCTGTTGCTACCTACATTATAACGAAATTGTTGGGCCTGAGTTAAAATTTTGTTATAACCAAGATTACACTCCCATACATAAAAATAAAAAATAAATAGAAGAAAGGGGAAAAAAACAAACAACTAAAACTGCCAAAAAACCACTAAAACACTAAATGCAACCAAAAAAGACTAGATCTAAATCTAGTCTCAAAAAACGGAAATTGGCAACGCTGCTGTAAATTGTAGACCGTCAATAGCCTAGTGCCTCTTGACCCCAGAAAGAGAGAGAGGCAGAGAGAAAGAGAAAAAGAAAGAGAGAGGGGGGGAGTAGGGAAAGGTTCCGCGCTCGAGAGAGCGCTCTCCGCGGTGTACCCTGCTCTTTGGGTCTATGATGGCGCGTCAACAACAGTTCGTTGAATCTAAAAAGAAACTATTTAGATCTTATACTCTAAAGAGAAACTATTTAGATCTTATACTCTAAAGAGAAACTATTTAGATCTTATACTCTAAAGAGAAACTATTTAGATCTTATACTCTAAAGAGAAACTATTTACATCCTATTTAATGAAACACTCTCTCCAGTTCATTGTTTGATTTCTGGTATGTAATTTACACACTCTGGCCAGTTTAGTTACAAAGTCTCTTCTTGTTTCGTCCTTTAAAATTTTTTTTTACGTAATCGATTTAGACACACTATTCTGGGTTTGTCGTTTTGATAAACTGCCATTACTAGTATCCATTCGATAATGAAACAAAGCAGACAAGATGGCGGACAAGTGAAATCAGCTTGGGTAAACGAAGAAGCGACCATTACAATTCAAAGCTTTTGTATCTGAACAAAGGATCATGTTACTTAAAAAATCTCTCTAATCAATCTATGAGACAAGTTAAACCAGATGTGATACCTGACTTTGTTGCTTTGAAGAATGCAAAAAATCACTTTCATATCATAAATAGTTTTGAATAGTCAATGTATAAAATATAATCATATTAATGATAAAAGAGCAGATCTATCTAGTTTTGAAATTCCTTTCATCTTAACCGTTTTTAAAAGCCTACTCTAACAAAAAAATCAGATAATTGTTATTCTTTAAAATCACATGTCAAAATAAACATCAATAATATTGCCACAGTTACATCAAATGATAATGTTTTTGTATAAATTGAGTTAATTAAATTGCATCAAACATTTCATCTGACTTTTGGAATTTTGGAGCTAATTTAGCTCTTCAGGGCTAATTACCTGACTTGTTAACCCTACAAGTGTCGCTAGTATATATATATAGGTGTGGTGTTGGGGACTGTATTGGTAATTTATGTTGGGGTTATAAAATGGACTGGGAGGTTGCAAAATTTTGTTGAAACCTAGACATTTTTTTGAAAGCTGAAAGAGTGAAGAAAATTTTGAAGTGGTTTTCGGTACAATCTAAGTGTATTGTGATCTTGACTTTCACCTTGAAAGGTCAAGGTCAGATGCATATCCTAATAATATGCACTTTGTCATCAACTAACTTGAAAACCAACATGTTTAGCTCCACTTTATAGGATGAAAGTTGTAGACAATTTTTTCATCTTTTAGAAAATTTATAGGTCTAATACCTCTGTGAATTGCCAACACAATAGAATGACATGTAAAAAGCATGCAGAAAAAGATTGGGTACTTAGCTGGCATGGTTATTCAGGTCTCTTCATCAACTAGATCTACATCTCCATTTCTATCTAGTTCTAACTCAACTGCTCACTAGGTCTAGATCTAGATCTAACTACTGGCTCCTTGCCTTCACTACCACTATCATCACTAACAATATCAAAATCATCACTCTCACCATCTAAAACATGCTCTCGAGTAAGTAATTTTGTTCCTGATGGACTTGCTCCTTGGCCAGATATTGTTAGAGATTGTGGCTCTAAAGAGAAAATCAAGTACCAACATGTAAACAAAATATGAGCTCAAAACATGTGTTATCTGCATTCGAAACAACACTGGAAGGAAGTGAAACTCTTCTTTATTCGTATAGGAATAGTTTCGATTTATTTGGCGGTGTACAGTTCTGAGCTTCATTCAGCCATAAAATTAAACACCCATTTACGGCCGATCATATCAGTTGTAACACTACACAAGTGATCTAACGGCAATTTTAATCGACCGTACGAAATATGTCTAGGGTTAATAAAAGTAATTTAAAAAACTATGTTCACCGTTAGAATTTTACACAAAAATAATTTCAAATACAAGCAGTATAGTTATGGGAATGGGAATGAATTTATTAATTCTAGGATATTATTCAATATTTTAAGCTTTTTTTAGTTGAAGTTTCTCAACACATTTCTTAAATGTAGTTAAGAAAATTATAGAGAAAATTCAACCAAAATAATCTTTAAATATATTGGATAGCATCCTAGAATTATTTCATTAATTTCCATTTTGTTTTAATATAAATTCTCTAATTAATCTAAAATCCTAACATATTCAAATCTTTTTTTTTCTGTTAATATAGTGTGTTTCTATGCTGTTGGACCTTCATTTTGTTGCTGGAGTCTCTAATTGAAATGCATTCCAACATTCAACTTTCATACTGAGAGTAAAAGATCAGAGCCAATTATGTTTCTCACTCGTGCTCTTGAGAAAATTGTCTCTGACAAAGAGATAAAGAAAGCATACCATTCTCAACTAAAAAAAGCATGTGAGGGAGCTTTAGGTGAGTGTTTATATGCTTTCTTTTAAAATCTTAAAATTTTCACTTTTCCAAAATTTTTTGATAAAAATTTTTTTTAGACTAAACGTCATCTCTCAATTCTAAAGCTTTCTAGGTTACTTGAGGATAATTTTCTTAGCACAGCTAAAAAAAAAAGGAAATAGTTCAGAATGTTGCCATAAGTGGAGATGCTTCTCAGGTTGATTTAGTGTGAAATAAAAAAAATTTTAAATCTACCTTTGTCTATATTTCAACTATATTTTTTAAACTTAAACCCATTTTCACGTGAACTGTGAATTTGAAAAAAAACAAAAACAACAAGCTAACACAGTTTATCTTTATATATGAAAATGCTAGGTACATCTATTGCATCACAAGGACAACCAAAAAAAAAAAAATGAAGAAATTAATAATTATTAGAGGCTTCTTTTTTGGAAAACCACTTCATTTTTTTAAGGTTTGAAATCTTACTATGTGAATGAAAAACATATGATTGTACAATGTTATTATTGATCATTCAAGTCCAAATTTGATTTCATAAATTTCTTTCTTTTTAGCCTTTTTTCAAACAATTTACCAAATCATCTTTCTCAATATTTTGTTTCTTCTTGTTATTTTTCAGATGAGTTGAAAAATGAAAATAAGAAAACGTAAGTCAATTGAATGTGTGAAAGCTAATTTCATTTGATAGAATTTCCAGTTTCCTTTAGAAAAGGTGTGCTGGTATTTTGATTTGTTTCACTTTTAAAATATTTTTTATCATGACACTTTGGGCATTTCAATCATCTTCCTTCTATCCACTCTGGGAACAGGTTTTGTTTTTCTTCAACAATTACAATGAAAAAAGTATGGTCAATCAAAGTTTTGAGTTATTCCTCAATTTGTAATCCTGTATTTTTCTTCTTTTACAAGACTTTTGATTGACGCTGGGAAACTAAAACGTGTCAAAATATAACTGGTTTAACAGTTTTTCTCTACTGTTGTCGCTGTATTTTGTGTGTGTGTGTGTGTGTAGAACCCATGGTCTCACCCATCTCCTATTTTCATGAATAGCTGCTTACCACCTTATAATTTCAAAGATTTGGTATGTGCAGATACAGGCATGGATCAAAATTATTTTCTGCACTGTTCAAAAGCAAAAAAGTAAATATACTAGAAAAAATGGTTTCTTAGTCTTGACATTCACTATAATCTATATTAAACATTAAAGTTTTTGTAAGGTTAGTGTATCAAATTTTCCATGAAGCTATTTTATATAAAGCTGTATTTAAGTTTTCCTCTACAAAATTTAATCATCCAAAGAGATTTTTGTCATATGCCAGCCCAATAGTCCACAACATGCGAAGGAAGAAAATTTCTAAAACTTCATTAGAACGTTTCAAACACCAATCTCCTCTAATTGTTGTTTATCCTAGCATTCTCATGCACACAAGACAAATATTTTCTCATTAGTTTATCATAAGCTCATTGATTTTACCCGATGCTGTACTTTTATATTCTCAAACTGAATAGATTGTATCTGAGGTAAATGAGACATTTTGTTATCTTACAGCACAATGCAACCTTTATCAGTATACATCCTTACTAATCCTTATTTTTCCTCTCTAAATCATTTTCAGGGTTGAAGTCACTACAAGTAATGAATCCTCATCATCAGCTCTCCCCCAGCCAAAGCAGGCAGGCTTTGTGGAAGCTGATAAATACTTCCTACCATTTGAGCTTGCCTGTCAATCGAAATGTCCCCGAATTGTCAATATTGCACTGGATTGCCTACAAGTAAGCCTTGGCAGGATTTATTTTGTTTTCTTTGTTTGCCAACTCGTTGTTTCTCCTTTCAATACTCAAAGGTGAAAAAACGCTAGTTGGAAAAGTAATATCTGGATGAGTATCAGTGAAAAAATGTAAATTTGAAAAGGGTATTTTCCTAAGTGCACACAGCCTATATAATTAAACCAATTTATCAAAATCTATCACTGTATAATCTGAGACATAATTTTGAAAATACATATACACAATTTACAGTGTTTACTTATGACAAAAATCATGGAGATTTAGTGTTAACATTTCTTGCTTTGTTGTTTCATCAAAATATGTATTTTGGGCATGAGAGTTGTTTACTCAATCAGATAAAAAAATTGTACTTGCCTGAGAAGAATAAGAATAAATCTTACAGATGTTACAGACAATTTTCTACTATAAATTTTCTTTCCTCAGAAATTGATTGCTTATGGTCACCTGACTGGTAATACACCTGACACAACAACTCCTGGTAAGAGACTGATTGATCGAATTGTGGAGACAATATGCGGTTGCTTTAATGGGCCTCAGACAGATGAGGGGGTGCAGTTGCAGATAATCAAGGTTTGTTTGGTTTCTATATGGTGTAGCGTAAGTGGGTGTGGCATCCTCGCCTAAAATCAACAATGTTGTACTTAACTGTAATTGTATGTTGGGTGTGAAAAATGAACAGAAACATTGTTTTCATTTAAATTATAACATGAACAATTCACATTCAATACAAAATTCCATCTATTCGGCCTTTACAAAATGTGTGTGTCAAAATTCGATTTTGACTATTGAAACAGCTAGGGCCCTCTGTCCAAATATTGTACTAAAAAGGGTTCAAGACATGATGCTCTATTAAGTTTACGGTTAATACCGGAACCGTAAGTAAGTTTTATATAACAGAAAAAAAAAAAAAGAGTAAGGTTCAGGGCAAACAAATATTCAAATAAACAGCATACCAATGCAGTTTTTTGAGTATAGTCTACATTTTCTCTCTTAAGACTGAATTATTAAGATTTACCTTTTATAGAACTGACGAAAGCAGGCATATATCATATTTGTTTCTTTTCCTCATTTCATATTGAAGTTTCCATCAGCTAGCTGAATTCTTTTTACTCACCAGGCCCTCTTGACAGTGGTGACCTCCACTACTTGTGAGATTCATGAAGGCACAGTGCTGCAGACAGTTCGCACCTGCTACAATATATACTTGGCCAGCAAAAATATGGTCAACCGTTTGACCGCCAAAGCTACCCTCACTCAGATGCTCAATGTAATTTTCAGCCGCATGGAAGCACAGGCTGTAAGTAACCTATGCTTTATCAGTCTTTCTAATGTAACTATTAATTTACATGACAGTCTCTGCCTCACTTATCTGATCTCACACATCCCCTTTTATGTTTATCTTCCCTAAGGTGATAATATCTGTGACGTTGACTCGATGAAGTTGGTCCCTTTTGTAGTTCAGTTGTTGAATAATTATAATTCTAGTGTACTCTGACACATCTTATCAACATTAACAAAATAAAGATTACTAGAAATCCTTTGTAGGAACGCAGTAATTTAACTTTATTGGTAAACGCTCTGTCTGATGGTTAATAACACAATTCAAGAATGTCCAGATCTAAATCAGTGCTTGACAATATATTATCTAGATCTATAACGGATTTCAACAAAAACAAAACAACAGTGCTCGCTGTGTGAAGATGTTACAGTACAATAAGAAGTATAAACAATCCTTTCTCTACAAAAAAAAACATCAGTCAATCTTCCTTCACTCTACCAAGCTCTGCACTTATTATACACAAAGCACAGATCTATAAATTTCTTGGCCCCAGTAGTATAAGGTATTAAATTAAGCAGAAAACTCGCATTAATAAAAGGAGAGCATATAGATATATACCAGAGACGGAGAGACAAAAAGAAAGAGAGAGAGAGTAGCTGTAGTTTAGTTCATTTAACGTCAGACGTCAGCATTTTATAATTTTATAGGCTAGAGAGACAGAGTCAGACAGAGAGAGAAATAAACACAAGATAGATACTAGATAGAAAAATAAAAGTACATTTTAAACACCACTGGGGAAACACTAAGATAGATAGATAGAGAGAGAGAGAGAGAGAGAGAGAGAGACAGAGAGAGAGAGAGAGAGAGAGAGAGAGAGAGAGAGAGAGAGAGAGAGAGAGAGAGAGAGAGAGAGAGAGAGAGAGAGAGAGAGAGAGAGAGAGAGAGAGAGGAGAAGCAATTAATAATAAAGACAAGATAATAGTTCATATATTGACCGTAAAAGGGAACCAGAAATTCTGACTAAAGGCTAAATAAACTTGGAGTAGTTTCTAGGACTTTCTCGAAGCCGGTAACAGCTGATTTTGTGAACACTACTGTGTTGTAGTCTACGCATAAGCAATGTCACAATATCCAAATGAACAGGGATGCCACTTTTACGGAAATTTTCCGCAATTCCGGATCCGCCGTAAATTTTTCTAAACTGCCTCTTGAGTCCGATGTCCGGAAAACTTTGCCCCTGAAAATTCCGGAAAGCTGGCGACACCGCCATATTTTTTCGTTTTGTTTTGGAAAAGAAATACTTGTTACTATGTGCCTTTCACGTTCAACGACTCCGCCTCTTGAAGCAAAAGAATTTTTTTTTTCTGATTATCATACAACTGCGGTTAATTGCTTGAAAGAAGTAATTTTCAAGGTAGCGAGTACGGAAAAGGAAAGCATAGAACAATGTTTATCGAAATGCGATGTCTCTTCGTTGTTTATTAAATTTGCATAATACTGTTTTATCGGTATCGACGCCCCCCTGACCCCCCTCCCCCCTCTTTATCCACTACCAAAGTTCCGGAACTGTCGCCAGCTTTGGGTGGCATCCCTGAAATGAATCAGTTCTAAACAATGCCTTTTCCCACTATCATTCCTCAACTCATTCTTTAAATTCATTTTAATGTATGCAAGTTTTAATCCAAAGGAAGATGAAAGCTTATCCTATATCTACCTGTATGACTTTATTGTTAGTGGAGAGGTGTAGAGGGGGAGAAATCAATTAACCTAATTGCCTGTGCCATTCACAAATTTCCCCATTTTATTTTTACTTTCTGATTAATTTTCAGATAAGAATCCAGAATTTTTCCAAAGATGTATCAAATCCTACTCTGTTATTATAAAATGAGAGTCATTTACAAATTTTACTTACATACAACTTATAATAACCTAAATAATGCCATTTATCACATAAATAATGTAAGATTTAAGCTAGAGCCTTCTAAACATAGAAACATTACTCTATATCGTCATTTTCATTCTCAAATGAAAAAAGATTTCATCTGGTTTTAAAATGGTACATTTCCCATTTAATTTCAACCTCAAAAAATGAAAGTGAAAAATCAGACTTGTGCCTGACTTCTCTCACAATTACAAAAACAAAACTGTCATTTGAAATTTGAATGATCAACAGTTTGGAAAGCTGTATTTTTTTTCTTTTCTAAGAATGACTGCTAAGCTTCTTCATTATTACTGGAATGTTTGACAATATGGTTGACTGCAGACTTAATGATAAGTGAAAGGTGAGTCTATTTGTGTGCTTATATACAAAGTGATAGGCGTAATCAAATATTATGTTTGGAATTGTTTTGAATGTTAACCTAAAAAGGACTATTTTTGAAATATGTGAAATTGAAATCACATAAAAAAATAAATACATTTCTACTCATTATCTTTCTAGGCAGATGAAGAAAAAATGAAAGATGGAGGAAAGAGTATTAAAAAGCCTACCGTTGTGGAAAATGGTCATGACTCTGGGGTAAGGGATATTATGAAAGATATGTTCAAACCGAATAATGAGAAGCAACCAAACGATCTTTAATTTTCCTTCACAAATTCATAAGTTGCTACATAGTTCTAGATCTTTCTGTTGCATGTCATATTGTGAAATGTATAAATTTAGCAATTTATGGCTTTATTTTTTTGCCTGTAGTATTATTTGAAGAAAAGCAACAAACAACTAACATTGTACTGGTTTACAACATTTTAATGGCATGCTATAGAAATAAATTTACTGTGGATGAACTTTCCCCCTGAATTCTAAGGGTAATTTTGAGAAAGTCTTATCTTATAAAAGGCATCACCTACAAAATCTATACTATTGCTTATAAAACACTTAGATCATACTCCTGGATGTTTGTATGATTTATTGCAACTGTATACTAAAAATAGCAGCTTGAGATAGAACAATGACAAAACATCTATAAATAAACCTAAAATAACCCATGAAATTGGAAAACCATCCTTTGAAGTTTTATCACATCACTTTTGGAAAACACCCCCCACCCCCGCCAGAACATTGGACTCATCATCACCTTTTAAATCCAAATCGACAACTGTTCTTTCTGTCTTGTGATTTCTATTTTGTGTGGTAACTGTATTAGATGTATTAGTCAAAGTTTTTTGTTCTGAATATGTCATTTCATTAAAAATTTCTATATTTAAAATTTTAGCCTGCATTTGTTAGTCATTTTACGTATATAAAGGGCCTAGAGCCCCTTGATTGGTGCTATACAAATGTCATTTATTATTATTATTTATATTGTTATTACTATTATTATTATTATTATTATTATTATTATTATCATTATTATTATTATTATTATTATTATTATTTTTATTATTATAAGAATCAGCAGTGGCTGGGCCTCAAACATCAGGTGAGTCACCAGAGGTTCAACCTCAAATTTTAGTTCCTTATATTTGTCCCACACATGTATAATTATAAGCTCAGCATGTTGAAGAAAAGAGAAAGAAAACTATGAAACCACCACTTTCATAAAAAAATCTTGATAACAAAGGGAATAAACTAGCAGAAGAAGTTAAATGAGCTGCCGATTTGCTTCTGAAATTTTTTTCATTGATAATTGGCATTGCATTGTTATTGGAATACAAAATGGTTTACACTGACTTTGGTAGGAAGTTTTTATTTTAAAGATCAAGTAATTGCTTAGACAGTTTTTCTTTTGGTCGAGATCAGATTTTCGTCTAACACGGAATAGAAATGATAAGATAAGATCAGATAATCCTTTATTAATCCCTCTAGTGATGACATGCCCAAAATACTTGTACAGGTTACACTTAAAAATAGGAATAAAAAAAATAAATTTATACATATATTACTGAAATACATAATTATATTAAGGCGATATTGTGTATAATTATCACAACTCGAAATAGAAACAAGTTATCAAAATTCATTATATAAAATTAATATAAATCAATATAAAACAAGATAAAAAGCATGGTTCTAAGGTGTACATATAGAAAGGGTACATTAATAAACCTAACAGTATAACTATATATGCATTTGTAAATATCACAGGAGTTGTTTAAAAATCAAGGTGGTTTACATAATTGTTAGGAGTATAAATGTTGTAATGGAGACAATTGATTTAAAACATAATATAAAAACACACCAATATTTAAATATGGCACATGTGAATAGGCTATATATTTTCAAAGCACAAATCGAACATCCTGCTAATATTTATAATTTTTCTGACCTTTTGACCTTATTGTTAAAAATTATGATAGATTGTGACAGAAAAGTTCTAATCCTTTTCTCGTTTTTTACACTGAATACCTTCCATTCTTTTGTATCTGTCTTTTGTCATAAGGGATGTGTTAAGCCCGACAGTATGTCTTGCATCTTGTTTGTCATATGTCTTTGACATTATATCATAGTCAATATCTTCCTGTGGAGTGCCCATCACTGCACCTACTTTCTTAATGATTTTATTAAGTCTTTCCTTGTCTTGTTGTGATATATAATATTTCCACCTCAAAATGCAATACCAAACGTCATTATACTGCTGATAACTGAAGAGTAAAATGTTTTAAGTAAAGTTTGACACACACATTAAAAGATTATGATTCCTCAAGGGAATATAGTGTGAATAGCATATGAGGAAAGTAAATCTTTTTTTCTTGTAATACTTTTTCAAAAATTGTTTTCTAACTGTTATAAACAGGCAATGATTTCCAAGGAGAGTCAGTTCAGGAGATTGTTTCAGACATTGTCAAAGAAATAGTCACAGCGGCTTCCAAAGGTATACCTTATTCAAATCTATTTTCTAATTTCTATGAACAATGGACATTTACTGAAAAAGTGATCTAAACTTTATGTTCATGTAATAAAATATTGTCAAGATGCATCAAGATTATTATGAATGAATTGAATTCTACATATCCATCTCGAAATTTTATGTAAAACAGATAGGATAATGATATGAAACATACATGAATTAGGTTTCATTTTGTTATTGACTCTGCGTGGAGGAGGGTGCTTTTTATCTGTACAGCATCTTGTAACATGGACTAAATACAAAAAGTATGATAATGTGGTTTCTTTTTCTATCAATTTTTCATATATTATTGAAAAGTAGAAAAAACAATGGGGATAAATTGCATTTAATCAGAAAGAAATTCATATGCAAAATCATATGTAGACATTTAATAGTATTTTATGGGCATGGCAATGGCTTTGGTGATGGTTTTGTGCTTGTTTTTATATTGCATTAATTTTCGCTAATTGAAAATTCGACAATCATATGGATATCTTACAAAAGGAAATAAATAAATAGAAGAGGCAAAGAGGGAGAATCAGGCAGAAGTCTGATATATTTTTTTAACTGAAGCCCTCTAAACATAGCAAACTACTTTGTTTTTAATTTTTTTTTCATTTTCAAATTAAAAGAATTGTCTCTGGTTATAGAAATGATAGATCTATAGATCTATAATCTCTTCAACATCTCTAAGTGCATAGATACTTTTTAACACACTATAATAACTCAAAAGTCCAAATTCCTATGTTTGCCTCATTCAATGTAATTGCTGCACATAATTTATATGCATGGAGTTTATTGTGGCTTCTGTCACTGCTTGGATTTGATGCAGGCGACAATACCGATGAGGCAGCTTCACATGTGGAAGAAAATACGTCAGAAGCTGCCCCCGCAGAGGGAAACACAGCACCGGCTGTTGCTGCTGTGGTGGCAAATGGGCCTGAACATTCAAACAGTGCACAGGTTCCAGCAGTGATGACAACTTCCACAGAAGGTGAAATTATATTATTTACATGCATACTTATTTATTATTTCACTGCATCCTGTTTCTTTTGTTGCCACTAGTTGTTGTTTTTTCCCTCTAAGGATGTAAAAATCTATGGTTGAGGGAATATTCTGTTGTCATTACAAGATTCATTTTTCTTGTTGTATGTCTGATTATAAGTGTATAAACAAAAAAATATGAAAACATTTCTTCTTTAGCTTATTCAGGATTAGGAAATTTTGCAAACTTTATACGCTTTGAGATGAATAGTTACAAATATGCTTATTTCCATTGAAAACACTATTTTGTGTCTTGCAGCTTTAGTTTGTGAGCATGAAGATCATATGTTTTTTTTAAACAGATTACTTTTTGTGTGTGTTCAATAGACTTAAATTGATTTTTTGTCATATTAATTGTCATATTAAGCTCACATGAATATTAAAAGAGATGCAGAAAATGCAGTTACATTGTCCTCATACTTTCTTTTTTTTCCTCATATGTGCAGGTGTAGTTCTTGCAGTTGAAGGTGAGGGAGTGGAAGTAGGCGAGGGTGGAGAGCAGTTCCAGGGAGCCTTTAGTCACATCCTCCAGAAAGATGCTTTTCTTGTGTTTCGAAGTCTGTGCAAACTGTCGATGAAACCACTGGGAGATGGGCCACCAGATCCAAAGTGAGTGTTCCTTTCCCTCATGTGATAAAGTAGAACAAAAAGTGGTTTCCTTAAAAAGCTTAATGAAATTGAAAAAAGCAAGGACGACAATATTTTGAAGGGTTAAATTATTTTCAGTGCATATAATTAAGTAAAAATCAATTATTTTTACTACCTGGCTCTTAAATTATTTGAGCACTGTTCTTATTTGTACTAAAAACTATATTAATTATATTTTTAAAATGGTTTTATAAGAGCTCTATATTGAAGAAAAATCAAGGGTGATGAAAAGTGATAAATTCAGTTACATATTTAGGTATTGAATGCAAGCTTTTTTTTTATTTAGCTTTGACACATTATCAATTAAAAATGTTGTTTTCTTAAATTTTTGACAATGTTCTTTATCTGCAAAATGTTCATCTTGTTTTCCAGATCACATGAGCTGCGCTCCAAGATCCTGTCTTTGGAGCTCCTTTTGTCTATTCTGCAGAGTGCGGGACCAGTGTTCCGCACCAATGCTATGTTTATCAATGCTATCAAGCAATACCTGTGTGTGGCGCTCTCCAAGAACGGCGTGAGCTCTGTACCAGAGGTCTTTGAGCTTTCACTCACCATCTTCATCACTCTCCTGGCCAGTTTCAAGCAACATCTGAAAATGCAGATAGAGGTTTGTCCGAATGGAATTTACTAAGACTTTTTTCTTATGCATCGTCAGTCTCTTTGTGCCTAATTGTACATATCGTTTCACATTCTTTACCAATGTTACAAATATTAGAAGATACATATTATCTTTAATGGCTATCCAGAATTTTTATGCTTTCATTCAATTCATATGTATATGACATCTGTGTTTCCCCAGGTTTTCTTTAAAGAAATCTTCCTGTACATCCTAGAATCTCCTAGCAGTTCTTTTGAACATAAATGGATGGTGATACAAGCTCTTACAAGGATATGTGCAGGTAAGTCTGTAGCCTGTTTTATATACTTATATAAAATTATATTCATTTTTTTTTCCATCGTCTCATTTTAAATTTAGTCTTGAAATTATGTTCTTTGTATGGACCAGTTTGGAGTTAAGCTTGAGGCTGATTTTTCTATGGTATATCCAGGAATACTTTTTGGGAAAAGTTTTCAAAATGAAAAATTGCTTCATTTTAATGTTTGAGTCAACAAATATATAAAATAGTTCTTTTAAAGCAAATTTGGTTTGAACACCAATTGTTTTTTTTTGTTTGTTTACCCGAGTAAGTTAATGTTAGGTAAGAGTTGAATGGGACTTGAAGAAAGCTATTAACTGCACTATATCCACTGCAGATAGAAAAGAAATCTGTTCATATATACAGAGCTGCTAATCGTCCCGCTTTTTGATACCCCCCCCCCCCCCTTCTTTTTTTTCAAGAAATGAAGATGATAAAGATATACTAAGAAAATTGTAACACACAATGCAATAGTGATAATTCATATACAACTGATGGTGATCTATCAATAAAGTAATTCTTTAAGTTTCAAGTGAATTAACCCCAGAACGTCTTATTCTTCATGGCCTACCCAGATTGGATTGCGAGTGTGGGTTGATGTAAAGGTCTTTGCTCCACTCTACCATGCATTTGAGAATTGAGACAAGACATTCCAGACCTTTGATCCTCATACTCTTCTCCTGATTAGGAGCTGCACCTGCATAAAACAATTCAAGTAAAGTTTAGCATTAGCTAATATCTTCGAGCGCCTCATCAACGACTTATCCAAGATAGCCCAAGGCCGTCATGCAGTGGAATTAGGTAAGAATGCAATTCCTTACAGTTTGGGTGCAGAGCAGTGTAAGTATCATTGTGCAATCTCAGCAATATGAGCATTTCAGTCATAGGTTGTTGAAAAGATTGTGAAGAAATTGTCCCATACTTCCTTCCATGGTATCATTCGTTTTCTTCTCAGATACCTTTGCTTTTTATAAACATATGTATTATCTTATATAATTATGCATAGAAAAAGTAAAAAAAAATAATTGAAATTTTACAAATAGTTTGGAGATTTTAAACTTTACTTGAATTGTTTTATGCAGGTGCAGCTCCCAATCAGGAGAAGAGTATGAGGATCAAAGGTCTGGAATGTCTTGTCTCAATTCTCAAATGCATGGTAGAGTGGAGCAAAGACCTTTACATCAACCCACACTCGCAATCCAATCTGGGTAGGCCATGAAGAATAAGACGTTCTGGGGTTAATTCACTTGAAACTTAAAGAATTACTTTATTGATAGATCACCATCAGTTGTATATGAATTATCACTATTGCATTGTGTGTTACAATTTTCTTAGTATATCTTTATCATCTTCATTTCTTGAAAAAAAAAAAAAAAAGATAGGCAGGTTTTATTGGTAACATTCTTCGAAGAGAAGGTGTAGAACATCTTATCATTATAGGGAAATTAGACTGAAGAGGAAACAAGGGAAGGCGACGAGAACAAATGATAGATAGTCCTGCTGCATGGATGGACACATAAAAGACAGTGTCTGTAATTTCGACAACCAAGGATTGAAAAGTTTAGAAGGACATGATCGCCAAAGCCATGATCCAAGATGAGGATGCTCATTTATCATTAATCACTATTTAGGTTTGTGTTTGTCAAAGATTTGAATTTCTGAAGTCTGGATCAGTATTTAGATCAAGATTTCATTCATTAATTGGAGCTCTGCATTTATTGTTTTTGTTTATTATAGCAATTATAAAGCAAATTGAAAAGAATAGATATAAATTGGACCCTTGCAATCAAGCCTTTTCATCTTGGCTTTATAAGAATCCCAGAAAAATGTTGATTCGGCATCTGAAGAATGAGATATTTTTAAGACATAAGATCTAGGTCCAAGGTCTAGATCCAGGATGTAGAACCTAGAGGTGTAGATCTAGATTATATCTAGATTCTACCCTATCTAGACTAGATCCAGGTATAATAATCTTAAGTTTGTAGCTGAAAGTCTTCACTTAAACATAAATTCTAGCTCACAGATGATTTGATGCATCAAATTGAAACATAAAAGTATAGCCAGATCCTTTGCTACTGTATATGAAAAGAAAACGTTAGTAAATGTTTGGTGAATACCCTTGGCACTGAAAGAGGATGAGTTTTTTTTTTCTTTCTTTCTAAAACTTTTTTTTTTTTATTAAAAAAAACAACAACTTTCAATTTTATTTTCATAAAATCCTGATCTTCTTTTCTTCAATGCTTGATGAAACAACCAAAACTCACGGAAGTAATATCTTAAATTATAGGTTTTTGCGACGCAAATCAACAGTATTGCTGTTACCCGCATTGCTTTTTGAGACTACATTCCCCCACATCTATAAATAACTGCGGGGCTGTCCCACAATCCTTATACAAAATGGATATATTAATATTTAATAATTTAAAAGATTTTTCTTCTTATTGCAAAATTGTTTCATGTATGAACAGGGCAGTGAAGAAAAAAGGCTAGCGTTGCTGTTAATACATCTTTTGAATTATGTTATTTTTTTTTTACAATGCTACATAGAACGATTGATATAACATAATCATTTCTACTTTTATCATCCCTCCAACCACTTAAAGGTCAAGACAGTAAGCCATACACAGAGACGGACAATGATAGTGGCAGTGGAACAATGACCAGTTATGGAAGCACCAACTCACTGAGCTCCAACAGCAGTGCTCCTACAGCAGCCATTGGTGGAGTACCTCAGGTTCCTACCGACAACCCTGAGCAGTTTGAAGTGCTCAAACAGCAGAAAGAAGTCATGGAGGTCAGTGTCAATAGGTTTTGTTGGAATGTGATTGAGTAAGCAATTAGTGGATGGTGAAATTAGTAAGAGAAAAAGATAACAGGCAGACAGACACAGATTGAGAAGAGATGTATGGTGGGACGAGTTTGAGAAAGACATCAATAGAAATCTCTTAATCATCTAATTCTTGTTATTTATTCAGTTTGACATTCATTTGTTCTTGCATTTTGTTCAGGTTGGTATTGAACTGTTCAATAAGAAGCCTCTGAAGGGCATCCAGTACCTGCAAGAACAACAAATGGTGGGGAAGCTGCCAGAGGACATTGCTGAGTTCTTTCATAATGAGGAACGACTTGATAGGGTACGTAGGATAAAAAAAAAGGAAATTTATCTGTTGTCTAGAAATAAATATAACTTTCTGAAATAAAATGGAAACTGTAAGAACTTTATCTACCTCGTCTAAAGTAAAGACGAACAGAATTTAAAAAAATCCAATCTAACTGGTTCATATGAGTGATCAGATTTCAGTTCTATGTTGTTATTGACTTTTATATTCAATGATCTTTAATATAGATTTTTGCTCTCTAATGCTTACAAAACAAAAATTTATTATCTAAAAGTTTTAAATAGAACCTATCTAGATTTTGCAACATCAAGAATGGAATGCAGTTGGACCCGCTAAATTGTGAATCATGAAATCAGAAATTCCCGAGAAATTGGGAAAAGTAACTGCAATGGTAGACTTTTGAATATTCTTTGTGCAGAAGAGGTGACAGGTTGCTACACATCAATTCAGGGTTGCCCCCCTCCTATTTCTACTCACTCCCCCGACCCTCTCTTCCCCTCCCCTCTTCCTGTCCATCTCCCTTTTTCTTTCTCTCTCCCTCCCCCTCTCTCATTTTCTATCCATCTCTCTTCTTCCCTTCTGTCTCCCTCCCCTCTCCCTTCTCTCCCTCTCTCTGCCCCCTTTCTCTATTCCTTCCTCTCCACTTTCTCCCCCCTCTCTCCCTCCCCTACCCCATTATCTCTTTCTCCATCTCTCCTTCCATCTTGATCTATCTCTCCCCCCTTTCTCTTTCACTCCCCCCTTTCTCTTTCACTCCCCTCTCCCCCCCTCGCCTTCCCCCCATCTCTTTCTCTCTCTTC
>RQTK01000666.1:21690-63594 GCA_003991915.1 Elysia chlorotica | reverse complement strand
CTTCTTTCTCTCTGTCCCTCCCCCTCTCTCGCTGTCCCTCCCCCTCACTCTATCTTTCTCTTTGTTCCTTCCCCTCTCCCTCCCTCTCTCTCTCTCCACCTTCCATCCCCTGCCCTCTCCCCCTCCCTTCCTCTCCATTTCTCTCTCTTTTTCTCTCTCCCCCTCCACCCCCTCTCCTTCCCTCTCTCCCTCCACCCCCTCTCTCTTTCTCTCTAACTCTCCCCTCCCTCTCTCTTTTTCATGCTTAGACCTTTTAATAAGATACAATGTTTGAAGAGTCACTCTGGTGAAATTTGGAAAACAGGGATTATTGGGAAAAGGTGTGTTCTCCCGAAATTAGCTGATTAAGCAGGTCCTATTGTAGTTTGATTTATTTGACATGGATTAATCGCACCAGGCCTACAATTTAGTAATCATAAACTTGATAGATTTAATATAATTATAGAAAATCTTTTCACTTCTACTAATCTTGTTTTATTTAATGGTTATTTCTAATTTTCTGTTACATGCATTCTACGTGGACTTTGCTTCCTCAGACGGTAGTTGGTGACTTTCTTGGAGAAAATGAAAAGTAGGTTTTTAATCAATAATAAATTATGTGTTTACCATCTTTGGGCTTACTAGTTCAGAGATGTCCAAAAATATTGAAATGACTTCTGAAATCACACTTATTTATTAGGAAATTAAAAATATATATCTTTCATTGAGCTGCTAAACCTTTAGTGTTATTACATTCTGAAAAGAAAAAAAAATTCATACAAGTGAATGAGCGGTCTAGTCTTGCCATTATTTACTTTTATGTCATAACATTTTCCCCAAATGTTAATTTTGCACTTTTTTAAGGCCATCTTCTCTGGGAGTCCTGTGTCTCGTATGTTTACGGTTTAATTTACATGTAATATAACCAATTTGTAAAGTAAAAATAATCCTGTAATTTAAAACAAAAATTTTTTTATTGGGGCAGGGGAAATATACATTTATACCCCGATGTGTTTTTGTGTGTGTTTATCTTTGGATCTTGTTGCCTCTGATCTTGACAATATAGCCGTTACAGTGCTGACGTGTCATAAAACAAGTCAACTCAGCACGTTCTGTTCTTGAGCTATTTCATTAGAGTGGTTTGAGGAGAGTGTAGCTTATCATTGCTCAAAGCTAGGCCCAGTTTTCTAGAAAAAGGAATGAAAACTAAAACAGAAAGTAAATGGAAACATGTATTGGAGATGGGGATGGAGGTTAATGACAGTGAGAAAGAGACTCTTGGTCAACTATGTGGTATAAATGTCTGTGGATTAAACCTTGTTATGGCATGAATATCCAGTTAGAGCTAGGAGAGGAGTTTTCATTCAAAATTTGTAAGAATTTGTTACATCCACAAATCTCAAATTGGAGATCTCTTTGATTATACGAGACTCTCTTCCTGGACTTTCCATGATTATTATTTTCATATCTAATAATCAATTTCTATTACATGAGGCATAAATAGCGTTTCAATATAGTTCTTACTTTTTTTTCTATTCATTTAGGTTGCACAAAGAAGTGATGTATGCCTACATTGATCATATGAATTTTGTGGATATGGACATTGTCTCTGCACTTCGCAAATTTCTTTCTGGATTCCGCTTGCCTGGAGAGTCACAGAAAATAGATCGTCTCATGGAGAAGTTTGCCTCTAGATACTATGAGTGCAATCAACAGTAAGCCATTAGCTGGAAACAAAATTTAAGATCTAAGATATCTTTAAAAAAATTTTTTTTTAATGCAAAGAATGAAACTTGAAAAATAGTTTGCATAAGTAATAGGTACATTGAAAGGTTAATTGCGATATCTAAGCCTATGTTTTATTAAGACTGCCATTTCCCAAATAATTGTTTAGCCAGTACCTTATGGCTTATAACATAAATTATGTAGGGAAGTTTCAGACCAATTTATATTTGAAAACATTTTTTATCCAATTGCGTTATCTTCAGACTCTGATTGTTATCAGTTGTATTCTTTTTCTAGAAAAACAAAAAAATTAGATTTATTGGCAGACTAGTTTTTTTTTTCCTTCTCTTCTCTATTGTTTGAAGTGTCAGATCCATTTATGTTGAGGTGAAATATCTAGTCAATAATTCACATTTGTTTTGTTTACACTGTTCAAGTGATTGTTTTTTCTACTTTCTTGATTTCAGACTGGAAATATTTGCCAGTGCAGACACAGCATATGTATTAGCTTTCTCTGTTATCATGTTGACAACAGTGTCAGAAAGGTCCAACGTGAGCTGTCTTTAGACGGTCTGTGGAGATCACCTCTTGGCGGTTTCCAATCATGACACGGAATGTTTTATCACCCGGAGCAATGACACGATAAGGGCCATCATAGGGTTGTTGAAGTGGCCCTCGGTGGCCATCATGTCGGGGTCACCAATGTAAGAACGCTAGAAAACAATGTAGATTTCATTCAAACATTCATTCAATCGGTGAGGCCATATGCAGAAAGCAGAAATGTCTTGATGGTGACATACTTTTCATATGTGGGTGGGGAAGATAAGACGGATAAAGCTCTTGTGGCCGTGTGTGTGTCTAAGGCGGCCACCACATGATAGTATTTTGTATCATCTTGAGTAATATTGCGAAGAGCAAACTGCGCTTCAGCCTGAGCGAACCATGCAATTGCACTTGAAACCCAAAAGATAGGAAGTTTCAATGCTACACTGTCCAAAGCCATGTTTTCGTGAGAATGTGACGACTGAAAAGAATGTTAAAGATGAGATATATACTTCGTCAGTATGTCAGTGCGGTCGATAATTAAGTCGCTACAATGGCATGAATATCCAGTTAGAGCTAGGTAAGGAGTTTTCATTCAAAATTTGTAAGAATTTGTTACATCCACAAATCTCAAATTGGAGATCTCTTTGATTATACGAGACTCTCTTCCTGGACTTTCCATGATTATTATTTTCATATCTAATAATCAATTTCTATTACATGAGGCATAAATAGCGTTTCAATATAGTTCTTACTTTTTTTTCTATTCATTTAGGTTGCACAAAGAAGTGATGTATGCCTACATTGATCATATGAATTTTGTGGATATGGACATTGTCTCTGCACTTCGCAAATTTCTTTCTGGATTCCGCTTGCCTGGAGAGTCACAGAAAATAGATCGTCTCATGGAGAAGTTTGCCTCTAGATACTATGAGTGCAATCAACAGTAAGCCATTAGCTGGAAACAAAATTTAAGACCTAAGATATCTTAAAAAAAAATTTTTTTTAATGCATAGAATGAAACTTGAAAAATAGTTTGCATAAGTAATAGGTACATTGAAAGGTTAATTGCGATATCTAAGCCTATGTTTTATTAAGACTGCCATTTCTCAAATAATTGTTTAGCCAGTACCTTATGGCTTATAACATAAATTATGTAGGGAAGTTTCAGACCAATTTATATTTGAAAACATTTTTTATCCAATTGCGTTATCTTCAGACTCTGATTGTTATCAGTTGTATTCTTTTTCTAGAAAAACAAAAAAATTAGATTTATTGGCAGACTAGTTTTTTTTTTCCTTCTCTTCTCTATTGTTTGAAGTGTCAGATCCATTTATGTTGAGGTGAAATATCTAGTCAATAATTCACATTTGTTTTGTTTACACTGTTCAAGTGATTGTTTTTTCTACTTCTTGATTTCAGACTGGAAATATTTGCCAGTGCAGACACAGCATATGTATTAGCTTTCTCTGTTATCATGTTGACAACAGACTTACACAATCCTCAGGTGTGATTTAAAAAAATTTAATAATGAATATTTTCTCACATGTATACAATTTTAGACCTCTATAATTATAAGCTTTCTAATTTAATAAAATAACTCTAGATTTATAGCTTTACTCTCAGGCAATCAAAAGGAACTTTATTCTGTCGGAATTTATAATAATCATTTTTTTCTAAGTCTGAAATGTCTAAAAGTAGCTAAAATTCATGTTTTATGTATTATATTAATAAAAAAAAATTGATCTTTTCTGTTTTGCCACAGGTTAAAGCAAATCATAAAATGACAAAGGAGCAATATATAAGGATGAATCGAGGCATCAATGATAGCAAAGATCTACCGCCTGACTATCTTTCTGCTATTTATGATGAAATTTCGGGCAAAGAAATAAAAATGAAGGCTTCTAGTGGAGGAATGAAAGTCAGCACCTCTGCAAGTAAGAAAAAAAAGAGAGTTGCAATACAGCTAAAATAGGCATAGTCCATGAAAGAGTGATGAATGCTGAGGGTTTACTGTCCAAGAAAATGCTTGTAGCAATAAAACTAAAAACTTGATGTTCAGTTAAAAATTCAATGTCTTTTGACAAGGACTTTCAAATTGTTGATAGAACTTTGTCACTTTGTCAATATGAACCTAAACATTTAAAACTACGGAGGGATTAAGTGGAGAGAAAAAGATATAAGTATATATATATATATATATATATATATATAAGAAATTGAAATGGAAAAAAAAAAATTGATATGAAGAAATAGAGCAGTTCAGCCACAGCACATTGTGCTTTGTTTCTGAGACTCTCTTTGTTGTGCTGGATATGTATGAAAAATGTTTAAATGTTTCATTCATATTATACATTAAGTTTTTCTTCTACAAAATTATACATTAAGTCTTTCTTCTACAAAATTGTTCAACAAGGAAAGACTGTTTGTGTTTTGACTTAATGTGGTTTGTGATGGTTTTTTGAAAATTAAATTCCGTATCTGCAAACACTTGACTTAACTCAAGCATTCCTTTCTTCTACAACTACAAACACTGAATACAAGCTTTCCTTTCTTCTACAAAGGTTATAATGGAGTATCACTGTATTAAAACACTTTTAACCATGCAAACACTTATACACCTTGTACATAATTTTTTTTCTTCTATTCTTTCTCACTATCAGTATTGATCATCTCAGATAATTTCAGATACATAAGTTATCAAATCTGTTTTCTGCAGAGGACATAACCTCAGACAAACAGCGCAAGATGGTGTACAACATTGAGATGGAGCATATGGCACAGACAGCTAAAGCTCTGATGGAGAGCGTAAGCCACCTCCAGGCATCATTTACCAGCGCTACTCACCAGGAGCATGTCAGGCCCATGTTCAAGGTAAATTCAGGACAAGTTTACCATGAATTGTCAACCTATATTCACAGCTTTTTTTTCCATAATGCAGCCATTTGTTTTCTTAAATTAAATTTAAGGTTTGACGAGGTGCTATGAAAACCCCAGTCATGCTTCTTTAATTTTTTAAAATAACAATTGTAAACTGTAGCAAACTGTTTCATCTGAAGGTAAAATTCCTCTAAAACCAATCACTAGAATTTTTCTTAAGTTGCGTAAGAGAATAAAGCAAAAAAAAAAAATTCTTTCTATTAAATATTAAGGTTCTAAAGTAGTCAGCCATTGCAAGTATTTAACATTGCAAGCTTCAATGCAGTCGTAAAATAAAAAATCAATGATTAAACATATTGTTTTATATTTTCAATTCCAGCTGATTTTATGAGTAGTTTAGAAGATTTTTTATTATATTATCATCTTAGTTGTTATATGCATCATAAAACTGAAATGTTTTATCTTTCTCTAAGTTGGCTTGGACTCCATTCTTAGCTGCTTTTAGTGTAGGACTTCAAGATTGTGATGACACTGAGATTGCCCAGTTTTGTCTAGATGGAATCCGGTGTGCTATCCGCATTGCCTGCATTTTTCACATGGAGGTATTCTCAATGAATTTGTACCAAAATTATTTAACAAAATGATTAAGAATGAAACAAGTAATTTATTTTGAAAGATAAACGTGGTCTAGCAACAGCTTTTATTTAATAGCTCTTTATAAATGCTTGTAAGTTAAATTAATGTCATCGTGCTGCTAAAGTACCAGTATTTTGCATCAAAGCATATAAAGATTTTTAGTTTATTAATACTCTTTTGCTTTACACAGATCAAACAGATTTCTATAATTTTAGATTAAATCTTTTTCATGATTATTTAATTTCCTTCATAAAAGATATTGCTTTTTCTGGCTACAATTTTACATAAAATTCTTTACTTCCTAATCAAATGTAAATTGCTTTTATTTATTGTTTCCAGCCATTACATCTGATTTTCATTCACAGTTGGAGCGTGATGCATATGTGCAAGCCCTAGCAAGGTTCACTCTCCTCACATGTGCCACTCCTATCACAGAAATGAAAACCAAAAACATTGATACAATCAAGACCTTGATCTCTGTTGCTCACACTGATGGCAACTACCTGGGGAAGTCTTGGCTAGAGGTACTAAGGACACAATATGTTATTAATCTAGTATAAAATGAAATCTTTTTCATCTCATTTCCCTTTTAGTTCTTTCCTTTCTTGTTTTTCTTTATTAATCACTCAAGCTGTTTTTGACTTTAGTACTTTCCTATTAGGAATGAGATTTATGAGATTTTACCAAGAGTAATTCCACTTTGCGGAAGACAAGAGTCATGTTCAAAAAGTAAAAGCGTCGATAGTGTAATTCATTGTGGCATTTTTTTTTCATCTGTGCACTCCATGTTTTCTTTTACCGCTAAAACTTTTGCATGGATAAGAATCATTTGATTGGGGGCTTTATTGCCTGATAGGCTAACTAAAATCTATAGTAAAGCTCATGAGCTCATGTCTTCCAAAGACCTAGTTCTTGGTGTTATCACAATCCTAACTGATTTTTCTCCCATTCTCTCTTTCTTTTTTAAAAAGTTTTTTGCCCCCTTAGCCTGTCATTGTCAATATATCGTCCTTTGTCTTATCACTCTATTTTTATTATTTAAAAGCTATTACTGTGGCATCTTATTTTCTCCTTTGTCCAGATCCTACGATGTATTTCGCAACTAGAGTTGGCCCAGCTGATCGGCACTGGGGTGAAAACCAAGTACATTGCCAGTGGTGTTCCTCACTCCAGCAATCCTGTAGATCCTACGATGTATTTCGCAACTAGAGTTGGCCCAGCTGATCGGCACTGGGGTGAAAACCAAGTACATTGCCAGTGGTGTTCCTCACTCCAGCAATCCTGTAGAAGCACATGACCCTGAAAGTAAGTTCACTTTCAAATACAAAACTTTGACCTATTTTGCCTCATCCACCTAAAACATTGATATTATGTTAGGATTTATGAAGGAAGATTTATTGATTAATTTGAGGGAGTTATCAGTGGACATGGAAACAGCTTATGTAATTCATAAGGGGGACTTCATGCCTTAGACCGCCCACAGGGTGAAATCCGAAAGCTGATAAGCGCCAATGAGTATAAGAATTCCCCAATAAAAATTAACCAGCCCCATGTAGTCACCGCTCCTTGAGAGCGTTGGTAAGCTGGCCTTGGCAGCCTCAGCTTTATCAGAATGGAAAAACAATTCTTATCGACGCTGAAAACATGAGAACTGACTGCAACCACCGTTGCAGGATGTGTGACGTCACGGGCTGGACTAGGGTGATTTTTAAAATGGACATAGAGGAGCTTGTGCTTCACGTAGAACAAAACTGATTATAATCAGCGTCATCAAATTAAAGGGGCATCGCGGGCAGAAAATGATTTTGAACTAAAATTTAAAAAATAATGTCTTGTGGGTATTTAATTCTAAACTATCTCTTAAATTCTTTTTTACTGCATGTATTTGTATTGTACTTTCGCATGGTTACACAATCATGTTCATTAGAGTCTTGTCTACATGCTAGGCCCACGCACCTGTGTAGATCCACATGTTGAATTAATCTCGCAGATTTGTATTGGAGTTTCATACTGAACTGGTGCATTGATTTTTTTCAGTTAGATCAAGATCTACTTAGTTTTGTTTAAAAATAAAAGGACTTTGATACACTAATAGCCTCGGTGTATCAAAGATCCCCCATTTCTGTGGAGATATAGATTGATGCAGGTTGCACCAGGACTTGATTAGCCGATGTTCAATTTTATTCAGAACATAATTAAAAGTATCTACACGCATTTTTGTGAAGCATAAAATCTGCCCGCTTGACTTTTGAGCTTGTGAAAAAGTACACGTTTTTTGAATAATAATCACTTTGCTCTATTGCAAACTTTTTTGTTGTATTGAATCATGTCTCCACATTCCTGCAAATAATTTATGCTGGAAAAATGTATGAGCTACATGCAACCAGCTCTTTCCTTTTTATTTCAAAATTGACTATTCACGGCCAGGCTGTTAGTCTAATTTAGTTTAAGCCTCTTGATTCCCTGTGGAACATAGGGCCGCAGCAAAGCCCCTCCACCTAACTCGGTTCTGGCTAGTTCTCTTCAGCTCGGCCCATGTACTACCAGCGGATTTTATCTCAGCATTGGTGCTTTGTTGCCAAGTCTGCTTCGGACGTCCGACTTTCTGTTTACCTTGTGGGTTCCACTCCAGGGCTTGCCTTGTTATGTTGGATACAGGCTTTCGAAGTGTGTGGCCTATCCAGCCCTATTTGCGTTTTGTGATCTCCGCCTCTATGGGGGTTTGCTTTGTTTGGTCCCACAGTTCTTTGTTCAGGATAACTTCTGGCCACCTAATGTTGAGGATGTTTCTGAGGCATCTGTTGGTGAATGTTTGCAGTTTATGGCTGTTGGTCTTGGTCACGCGCTATGTTTCTGGGCCATAATAGTAAGACCGACATTAGTATTGAAGATCCGAATCTTGTTTCGTATCAACAGAGCTGTAGACCACCAGATTGGTCTTAGGGTATTGAAAGCGTATCAGGCCTTATTGATTTGGCATCTGATGTTCTCTTCTGTTACTCCGTCTTTACTTACAACACTGCCAAGATAAACAAACTTGTCAACTTCTTTGATGTTGTCCTGATGCAGTTGCACTGGGTCTGCCTGTCTGTTATTGATTCGTATGGCCTAAGTTTTTCCAATATTTATCTGGAGTGCAGTCTCTCTGGCTTCTTCTGACACACGATATAGTTTGAAAGTCAACAAATACTGCATACAGGCGGTTTTGCCAGTCCAGTTACTGTTTGATGATGATGCGCACGGTAGCTATGAGGTCTGTGCACGAAGATCTTGTCGGAAGCCTGCCTGCTTATCTGGGAGTCTCTTGTCCAGGGTAGTCTTCAGCCGTTCTAACATGATTCTTGTTAAAACTTTCCAGGGATGGATATCAAGTGAATTATATGTCTGAAAGAAAAAAATTGTAAATCAATGTGAAAGAGCAAATGTGAAAAATCATTTATCAAATTATTTCTTGGTTCCTACACAGTGATTGTAAAGGGTAACATGGGAAGCATGGATCGTCAGCGCCTTGCCACCTTCCAGGAGACTGTAGGAGAGACGAGCTCACAAAGTGTGGTGGTGGCTGTGGACAGAATCTTTACAGGCTCTGTGAAACTTGATGGGGATGCTATAGGTAAAACAAATACCACTCATTTACACGCACATTGTTTCTTTATTTTTCTCAACACATCACTGTCTGATATCCATCGGTATTCTTCCTATCTTGATACTTGTATTATCTGCTTTTTACTCTTCTTCTATTTTTGTTTACCTTTTAATCATTCTTTGTCTGATGTTCTTTTCATACAGTTTTGTATACATTGAGTACAGAAATGTAAAACAATATTCTAAGAAAAAGTATCTTGATTCTTGAAAATTTTATTTCAGTTTTTATTTCAACACTCAAAATTTCAAACTTGATTTAACACATTTTCACTTGTATTATCTACAATGTAGTGGAATTCACTCGCGCATTGTGTCAAGTATCCATGGATGAGCTGGCCAGCATGTCCCATCCACGTATGTTCAGCTTGCAGAAGATTGTAGAGATTTCCTACTACAACATGGGGCGAATCCGTCTTCAGTGGTCTCGCATCTGGCACTATCTCTGCGAGCATTTTAACAAGGTTTGTATATAGGGAGGAAATCATGAGCAGTAGTTTATTTGACAATAAGGAATACATTTCATTCTTCCCGCAAGCTGCACATTGTACTAATATCTTGAACAAGTTTGACAAGAATGAGGTCCCAAGTTTCAGAGAATTTTTTTTTCTACCAAATCTGAGGAAATAAAATGTGCATCCCAAGTAAATGGTAGCGTAATCTGCTCGATACACTTATTGATCTTTAACTGTTACTTTAATATTCTACTTCCCTGATTTCTCTGTTCACAATGTATATAAAAACAAAAAAGCAGCATGAAATTGTATTCATGCTTTAAAAGATGTTCTTAATAAAATGTTCAACCAAGTGACATTTTTATGCTTGAAATTGCAGGTGGGGTGTAATCCTAATGAGGACATTGCCTTCTTTGCTGTGGACTCATTGAGACAGCTGTCGATGAAGTTCATTGAAAAAGGAGAGTTTGCAAATTTCAGGTTCCAGAAGGATTTCTTGAGACCCTTTGAGCATATCATGAAGAGGAACAAGTGAGTCTTCAAGTGAAAAAGTAATGTTTGGATAATGACTTGCAAAAAAAAAATCCATGAAAACTAATTTTTGTAATAATATCCATTTACTAAGTTTAATATTGTTGATGTTGAAGAAGAGAATCCTGTTTTGAAATATATCTGAGACAATTCTTTTAGCTCATTTTTCACATGAAGATCATCTAGTTTGATAATGTAGTCTATTTGGTTATTAAAAAATACAAATAAATGATAGAACAAAATTAACAATTATATAATTGTGTAATTATTAATGATAAAGTCATATCATGCAAATATTTTTAAGAGTTAAAATCTGATACTCTCTCATGCATTTCCGTAGATCGCCAGCCATCAGAGACATGGTGGTACGCTGTGTGGCACAAATGGTCAACTCACAAGCAGCCAATATCAAATCAGGATGGAAAAATATCTTCAGTGTATTCCACCTGGCAGCTTCGGACCATGATGAGGGCATTGTAGACCTTTCATTCCAGACCACTGGAAAAATCATTTGTAAGTAATGACAGTTGAAAAACAATGAAAACAAAGAAAAATAACCTCTTGCATTTGGAAATTCTGATATTTTCATGATCCTGATCTTGATCGTTTTTACGTTATTTGTAGTAATGTTATATTCATCAACCACGAAAAATATCCTCCTTTCTCTCAGTCTCAAAGCCACAACAATTAGTGGAGTTTCGATCTTTAGCCTAGAATGTCTTTTTTTATACCAACATACAGTGGTGCCAATTTTCTGTATGAAAAATCAATTTTTCTTTAAAAAAAATTCAGTAAAAATTATTTTCCCATTTGGTATCACTGCAACATGGCAAAAAAATTCTCAAGGTATCTGTGGCTTTTATTAAAATCAAAAGACCATTTCTGGAAATTCAAAGCAAAATATATTCACTTGCACCATAAGCCTAAAATTATCAAGTTGTATGTATTAGCGCTGGTAGCCTGTGATCAAATCTAAATGAAAATAATTGAAAAATAAATGTTGAAATTTATGAGCTACTTAGTAGGCCTACTGTTTCAACTTCCAGATCCAACTACTACTCTTTTAAAATAGTAAATATAGTGATCCTTACTTTTGTGTATTCAATTAAGTTAAGATTGAAATTCCATTTTCTATTGGGAACAGAGTCAATATTACCTTGATTTAAATAAATAATGAAGAAGCTCAGTTTTACAGTAATTGTATCGGAATATGTATAATGTGAAATACATGCCAACAACAAACGTGAGATTTTGTAAAATTACGCATAGGAGAATCCCTATATGTACACCTTGTAACTGATGCATCTAAATTTAAATGAATATCAAACGTGAGGTTTTGTAAAATTATGCATAGGAGAATGCCTATAAATGAATATAAAAAGACGCCTTTTTTTCTATTAATTTTTATTGATACTTCTTGTATAGAAAAACATCATCTGTATTGCTATAGCGATTCCAAAAAATGAATTTCTCTGAATGATGAAGATTTTTTAAGTGCATACAATTTTTCTTTCTCTTTCAGCAACTGTATTCGAGAAGCATTTTGCAGCCATCATAGATTCATTCCAAGATGCAGTAAAGTGTCTTTCTGAGTTTGCATGTAATGCAATGTTTCCTGACACAAGCATGGAGGCCATACGTCTGATAAGAAACTGTGCCAAATATGTGGCAGAGAAACCAAATGTAATTGATCTTAGTTAAAAAAAGCCCAACAAAAACAAGAGCAACTTCAAAGAAGGGACGCAAATTTGTCATCTCATACTTATAATAATAATAAGTACATTTTTATAGCGCTTTATGCCGAGGCCTCAAAGCGCTTTACAAGATTCTTTCATTCGTCCATACTAATTGTACATCAGACACACCCACACCCATACAAAAACACTGCACACACAGACACTCAATATTCAAAAGCAAAATTTGACATGATATTACTTATCAAAATGATGCAGGGTCAACCTGTGTATCTTAGTGGTGTTGAAGGATTAAGGGTCTTTGGCAATGATTTCTATTCTTTTTTTTTTTATAAAGAAAGATGCTTCTTTTTTTCTTGCAAATAAATATAGCCTTTACAATGCTTTCTTAATGTAGGTACAATGCTTTCCTTTTGCTAAAAAATGTGTGATCTAATCTTTGACAGATGTTTCGTGAGCATGCAGGTGAAGAAATAAATGTACCAGAAGAAGACCGTGTATGGGTGAAGGGTTGGTTCCCCGTGCTGTTTGAACTCTCTTGTGTCATTAACCGCTGCAAGCTGGATGTTCGCACTAGGTATACTTTATAGAACTGTTTCTCTCTTTTTTTTATCTAATTTAAAATAAAATTTAAATAAAATATTCAACTTTTCACATAAAAAATTTGTGATCAGAAGATAGTGACGGTTTATTAGTTTAACCTATTGTTAACCAAAAAAAGTGGTCATGGATGATGGAGAGTACTGGTAAAAAAAAAAAAAAAATGGTTTCAAAGAACATAAATCAAGAAGTAAAATAGGATTTTATCTTATTTTTAGTTGAAGAGTTTAACTTTTCACTCTACTTTCATGTCATACAGAGGTTTGACTGTGATGTTCGAAATTATGAAGACTTATGGAGAGAACTACCATACACATTGGTGGCGAGACCTTTTCAAGATTATTTTCCGTATCTTTGATGTGATGAAGCTGCCTGAACAGCAAAGTGAGGTGAGTTATACAAACTAAAATGGAGAAGGGAGTAAACGTTTTCTCACAATGATTTTGAAAGGAAGTTACATTTAGATAGTTGCATATTAATTCAATCAGTGCTAATATAAGCTGACTTTTTTTTTACAGTATAATAAGCAATATGGACTGATAAGCAGTCTTACACTTTGAGATCATGTCTGAAGTATTTAAGTTAAAGTAAGTCAGTATTCAAAGCAAGGTTTGGTTATTTTATGGAAAAACAGCTTGAGTAAAAAAAAAAAAGGGGGTTTAGAGAATAAAATATTTCAATCTCAACATGAAATATGTCAGCTATTTACATTTTTTGTCTCAGCAGAAATTAACAGAAATTTGTAGCCTTAAAAAAAGTTCAGTTTAAGAGGTGCTTTATCTAGCCTTTGCACTGTCACACTCTCTCTACATGCACATTTTAATAGATTATGGTAGATGTGACAGCGTTTGCCTGTCATACAAATCAATCATATTATTTCATTTATGTTATGTTTTTCCCTAGAAAGCGGAGTGGATGACAACGACATGCAACCATGCTCTGTACGCCATAGTGGATGTGTTTTCCCAGTACTACATGCAGCTGGCACCATTGCTCCTCACTGACTTGTACCACATGCTGCAGTGGTGCGTTGCTCAGGACAATGAGCAGCTTGCCAGGTTAGGCAAAGGGAATTTATCCTGTCTGTACTTAATCCTAAAATAGCAAAATCTGTTAAGGAGATGTTGAGATTTAAAAAAATTTCAGGGAATCTGTCACAGCTTCAGCGTTTTATGATTGCTCAGGGATGGAACCGGTTTTGGTTTTTCCGGATCTCCGGCTGTTTTAATGACCCAAAAATTCCGGTCTTTCTAAAATTTAAGCAAATGGCTTCAGAAAAAGAAAGGGATAGAAATCCGGTGTTTTAAAAATATCCATATGCGGTATAATTATGTCAAGCACTTTCTTAATTAGCAAACATAGATTAGTTTCTATGGTTCTCCAATCTTTTACGGGACTTTCGGTTGAAGCTGTAGAAAAAAGGAACATCTATGATTAGTTCTAGTAATACAGTCATCCAGATCTACGTCCAAGGCGAGGAAACCCTTGCCCAATCTCTTAATGTTTATCTCTTGATCTCCATCTCTGAGTCTCTCTTTCTCTCTTGGCTCTCTAGCTTATTACTTCTCTTCTGTTTATCTACCCCCTCCCCCCAAATCTCCCCCCCTCTTATTCTCTCTCTCTCTGTCTCTTCCTCTCTGTCTGTCTCTCCTTCTCTCTGTCTCTCCTTCTTCCCATTTTACCCATCCTCTCTCTCTCTCTCTCTCTCTCTCTCTCTCTCTCTCTCTCTCTCTCTCTCTCTCTCTCTCTCTCTCTCTCTCTCTGTCTCTTCCTCTCTGTCTGTCTCTCCTTGTTCCCATTTTTTACCCATCCTCTCTCTCTCTCTCTCTGCTTTCTAGTTTAACATATATTATATGTCTTTAACTTGTATTTCTTCCACTCAGATCTGGCACCAATTGTCTGGAAAATTTAGTCATCTCCAATGGCAATAAATTCTCAGCTGAAGATTGGGATCAGACATGTACCTGCATGCTGGACATCTTTAACTCTACCATTCCTCACAAGTAAGTCTTATATAGCATTGTTGTTATAAATTTCAAAAAAATTTGTCTCTTGTTTGTTTGATCTCTACATACCTGTTTCGTGACCACATGATTCTGGGACTTGGTTTAAGGCAGTAGTTTAATCACATTTTAGTGGAGTTTGCTCCTGATCACGTAAACATAATAATATTTTGCTCCACATCTTTCCATAAGTAGTTTTGCCAACTGAAAAGGCATATTAAGCAACTGTCTTTGTGATTATAACAATTTAATAAACCATCAAGTAAAGTCAAGGAGCAACGTAAAAAAAAATTCTTGGAAAAAATGATTTGAAAATCTAAGGATTACTTCATTACTTCGTATGTAATGATCATTTCTATCAAATGTCTTCACTGAAAAAAAAATCTGAACAAACCTGCTCCTCAGACTCCTCACCTGGCAGCCAGATAGCCAAAACGAGGCAGCATCACCAGTGAAACAGGAGGGAACCCCTCACACAGATGGTCATGTGAGTTAGGCTCCCTGTGGCAAACCAGTATAAGACAGTGCCTTTTATCTGAATATTTAAAAAAGACTTAATAAAATGGCAATGGCAAATAAAATCACTAAAGAAGTGGAGAAGGTTGAAATGTTTTTTAGTGTGATCATTCTTTTTTTTTTCTTCCAAAAACTTCTCCTGTACAAACTTAGGAACTGAGAGAAATCTCAAAACAAGAAATTCTGACTATTCCATGCTTTTACATGGCAGCTACACATATACTTTCTTCTTTTGTCTTTGTATTTCTCCCAGAACAAACCTTTCTCTGAACCTGGAAACAACACTAGTCCCACCCACCCAACTGTACCTGCCCCAGGTGGCGCCACCGGTCGTGTCGGACGGGCTGATTCTGTAACCAGTGTGCAGAGTGCGGTGTCTCAGGAGCCAGACTCTCATCATCCATCTCACGGTGGCCAGCGTCCCCAGGGCATCATCCGTAAAAGTGCCAGCGATACGCAGCTGTTTCAGGGACTTCTGATTCGCTGTGTGGTGCAGCTGGAGCTCATACAAACCATCGACAACATCGTGTTCTTTCCGGCAACCAGCAGACGCGAGGATGCAGAGAACCTGGCTGTTGCTCAGGTTGGTGATCTTTGATAAGTTTTACGTCTCTTAGGTTATCAGAGAAAATTGTACTCACAGATGGGAGCACCTGCTGAGATAGAAACCACGACTCGCCTGCTTTAGGTTGATAGCGCTAACCTGTTGAGATAACAGTGTTCCTGGTGCTCAGGTTAGAGGATTCTATCAATTTTCTTATAACTGTATTAACTCTTTAATATCAAGGTTTTTGCACATTTGGTGGATAAAGCAGCACTTCTGGTGACTACGATTTTATTTTTAAATTTGAAAATTATGATGTTAAAGTTTTAATAATACATGAATCAATGGACATGTCATTATAGTATTCATTAGATCCAGTCTGTAAATTAAACAAAATAGGTAGATTTTAGTTTTTTTTTCAAAGTTAAATTTATCTCAGAATTTCATCCCACGTATCCAAGAACCATCGTTGTTCACATTCTTTCAGTTTTATGAAAGGCCTCTCTACGATTTCTCTTGTTTATTTTCCATCTCTTAGGGCAGTGACGCAGACACCCTGTCAGAGTCGTCCTTCCCTGGTGAGCACAGCTCTGGCGGGAACTCTGGCGTGGAGGATCAGGGCATGTACCAGCACCTCACCTGCGGCCAGCTGCTCATGTTTGTGGACTGTCTGATGCAATCTCACCGCTTCGCAAAGTCTTTCAACTCAAACCATGAACAGCGCAACTTGCTCTGGAAAGCTGGTAACTTCTCTTATATTTTCATTAATTTTTGTTACTTCACATTACAAGGGATATATCTCTATTGTTGGTACAAATAGAACTGGACATTCAAAAAGGGACAAAAAATGGGATAACATAAAAAAATAGTTTTATGGCGTGGAATGTTTCTTTTATTTTCTAAGGCTGCCATACCATACAATTTTCTTATATTCGGAAAGAACATTTTGGTTAGGTCACCTCTCATTTTAGCAAAAATTTAAATGAAAAACATTTTAATGTCATCTAACTTTTTATTTGCAAACCTAAAATATATGCTCTGAGAAATTTACAGATTTGTAAGATTTTTAATTAAAGCCTTGAGGCTCCTGAATGTCTGTACAAAAAATGTACCTTTTAGAAGTCAACTGCATGCTGCATGCACAGCTTTCTTATTTTCTTCTAACTTTTACAAGGGCTTTTGTGGTACTAATTCAACACAGCCTTAAATTTTTCACACAAGAAAGAATTTTGCACAAATCTGTTCATGAAAAACTTCAATTCTGCATTAGCTTTTCTGTGGGTTGTAGATACGAGGATTTAGCTCAGCCATTTTCTTTCTGAATTTTTGGAGTCTTTTTTTTTTTTTTTTTTTTTTGGGTCCATTAAACTTTAAAATTATCCTACACAGTTTGTAAAAAAAAATTTTTTTTCCCATGGATTTAATGGAGTTTGTAACATATTTGATTTACTAAACAAAATGAGGTTCTTCATAAAATATAACTTTTTTTTTATATCTTTCTTTGTGTATCTAGTAGAGATCTTAATAGAACCCAAAATTTGATGACTAAAACTTTTTTACCTTCAAATGTTAGCTAAAATGTATATATTGATATTGATCATATTGTTCATACTAATCTCTACAAAGTATTTTTTATATAAAAATATAAAAAATTTAGTTCATTATAAATTTTTTTTCTCTATAAAAGTTTGATAGTGTATGATAATTTTATATTTCTAGTGTGTGAAATGTAAAGATAAACAAACAAATGAGAAGCAAAAACAGAAAGACTAATTTGAAAATAAAGATAAAAAAACAAACTATAACAGAAGCAGGAGAGGGAAATGGCTTAAGTAGGACAGGATGATGGTGTGATAATACAAAAGAAAAAAGAAAGTTTTACTCAAAGTAAAAACTATTTATTTGTAAAACTCTTTCTTCATTAAGCACCTTAATATCTATATTGTTTTCTTTCACCCAAAATGCTCTGAAAGTCTTAGCGAATCAAGTCATCCAACATGGCAATAAAATGTCTGGTGTACACTTTCTTTAGATATAAACTTGGTCTAATCTAGCTACACAAGCTCTTGGTGTTAATATGTTTTATTTAGAGAGCTTAACGAAAAGATGAAATACTTGTATACCAAATTGAATTTATGCTAGTGTCATTTTTATATGAGCTTGTAGGCACACACTGTAAATATCTAATGGACCCAGACATAAAAAAAAATACTTAAATATCCTGTGCATTGGCATTTAAAGAGACATGTTTATAAACTATTATTTAATTTTTTTTGTGCACCCAGGGTTTAAAAGCTCTCTGGAAGGTAAATGTAACCTTAATGGGGTGTATACTTTCTTTTGTCGCTGTGAATACAAAGTCTGCCAAGCTTTTAGATTGCTTTCGTATGTGGGTTTGCTTTTTCTTCTTCATTTTGTATTTTGCCAAAAATATAGCATGGCACTCTGAGTATTAATCACAAGATTACATAACCCTTTCCCAAATGCTTCTCTATTTTCTTTTTTTTACATATATCAAACAGTTAACTGTCAGCAACTGCTGCAATTTACAGGTTCCTTTTTATCTTGTTGTGAGTAGCTAAAGACATTTTTTGAATTACCAATGCTGCAAAACCATCATTGATGATACCTGTCTCCTTGTCTACTGGGCGACTTTTGGAGGTCTAGGACCAAACTGAATGTAAACATTTTTAAAGTAAATTATAACTAGAAAATTTTTAGTAGACCAAAGCCATTAAGTACCAGCAACGGTTGAATTGAACTGTTTCCTCTTTGCCTTGTCCTTGAGAAACAAACCTATATTTAAAATTATAACTGTGTTGAACAACTCTATCTCATACTTTTTGACTGACTTAAGGGATATATTTTTCTTAAAGCCTTAAAGGGCAAACCTTCACAGATAATAGAAACAAGTATGGCTTGAAACAAATCACATTCCACTGTCCCTCCCCTTTTCTTTGTAAAGACAGGCTCTCTTAAATGAGACAGGCTCTCTTAAATGCAGTGAGTGACAAATCTGGTGCCAATACAAATGAGACATTGGATTTGAATAATAATAGTTTTACTGTTGTAAGGCCCTTAGCTTTTTTCTGTTATTGTTATGCTTTGATTAACTGACTTCACAAAGTTTTTAGTGACGACAGCTCAACTATTCAGCCCATTGCAACAGGCTATATGCTGTATGCAACTACACCATCAACAGGTCAGCCACAACTGCCCAAGCAGGTCGTTTGGTGCTGTTTGTCCCAGCCTTACCTATTGTTGAAGCTGTAATATCAGCACTATTTTGAATTATGTTCACTGCATGTTTTTGTCAAAGGCTACATTTGTTTTTAGAAAGAGTTAGACAGGGACAACAAAGCAAAATAATGGTGAATAGGAGACGGGGAATGTGTTTGGGGGGGAAGGAAGAATGAAAATTACATTGCCTGGGTTTTCTTTACCAAAAAACTGCATTTCTTCTTTCAAAAAAAAAAAAGGAAAATGAAATATTCATATTCGGCATCATTGTATTTTGTCTCTGATTTGTCATGAATTCATTCACTATTGATATACTTTTAAAGGGGTAAACAAACCCCAGTAAACTAACAAACACTTATTTTTTTGACACACATGTATCACAAAAGCCTGGAAATCACCAATGGATTTGCTTATACAAAAAAAAGTTATTATTTGTGACAAAAACAATCTTTTAATCATAATGAAAGTAATGTTCGGAAAGTCTTTTCAGTTGCATGAAATAATTTAAATAGGAAAAACTATTCTGCAATGAACCTTCTCTGACTCCTCAAATGGTTATTTTGGGCATTGGAACGTTTTAAAAGCTTTATTTACTAGTTTCCTCCCCTTTCAACACTGTATATTACACGTACAATATAAAAGAAATGATAAACAAAGATTATTTATGATAAATATGAGGCAATATATGTTTCACAAATATTTTTGTTTTGTTTGTTTCTTATTCCAATTTTAGACATCCGTTGAATGGCTTATTCTATTACTTGAACTGAAGAAATGTGATCAAGCAATGACTAAATATTAATTGTTTCTAGACATCAACAATATTCAACCAAACGTCTTTTTGTGGATGCACACAGTCTATGTTCATAGTCTCCTAAATCATTTATGACTGACTTATTAGACTACTTTCGTGTTGTTAGCACTTGAAGGCTTTATCTTCTTCCAAATTGCTTAAAATATGAGTAGACAATATTCTTCTCAAATCCAATGTTTTATTAGACTTTCTTCTAAATTTTTGGGAGTGCAGCCTAAATGTTTATTTAATCCCAAGTTTATGTAGACAGTGACTGTAAAAGGAAAAAAAAGCCAATTTGTGCCTTGAAAATAGTTTATTTCTAAAGCACAATTTACCTTAAACAAAGTTTATCTCAAGGAGATTGCACTGTAATATGAGAACTCTTTAGAACCATAGAAAGGAAAATGTTTCTAGATGTATAATGGGACTTGGTATCGTTAAGTCAGTCAAAAATGATTTCATGTATGGAAAATGTATTGAAAAGGTTCTCTATCTGCTTGTTAGTAAAATTTGTACGGTATTGTGTTTGCCACGGTAATCTTTTTTCCAGAATAATTTCCTGTATCTTTTTCTCCCTTTTTTGATACTACAAGTGCAATATTTACTTATTGCACTGCAAAACCCATCAAAATTATCAATGCAATATATAGGATCTTCTAAAACACATGATGTCCATATTCTTTATTACTACGGTTTCTATATCAATTTGTCACCTCTAGCAGTTTATACAATTGAAATTATTGTGTTTGTATTCAGAGTAATTTTTAACTGGTTAAGTTATACATTTTTAGAAAAACTGTCATTGGCACACCCTCCGTATGTGTCCTCTTTTACATTTTCTTATTTTGTCAATCCATGTAAAGATCTGCATCTCTCTTATTCCCTTTTGTCTTTCTTATCACTTCCACTCTGGTCCTCTCATTATTGCAGGCTTCAAGGGCAAGGCCAAACCTAATCTCCTGAAGCAGGAGACACAATCTCTTGCTTGTCTATTCCGTATTTTGTTCCGGCTTTATGACGATCCTGCACGGAAGGATTCTTGGCCAGAGGTGGAGCAGAAGTTGCTGGGGTATGTGGTCGGTGTTGTCACTGCTGCACATGAGATGACTGTCTGTAAATACAAACTGAAAACTGACATGAATTTAAAAAAATGGTTGAATATAATTTAAAGCTAAATTATCTTTAAAGAATTAAAAAAAAATGGGATTTTAAGTATCTGTTCTAAGGAATTTTTAACTTAAAATATTGAAGGACACAGATAATTTTTTAAGTCTTTCAAGAAACACACACATAATTGTCGTACTCGATAAAAGCAGTTAATACCTTTGAAATCTTACTTTAACTTTCATCAAAAGTTTTGTAAGCTTAACTTTAATCTTTAATTAATGGATTAATACTTTTTGTAAAAAAAAAAAAAAGGTGCATCACACATGTGCTAGGTATACAATATAAAACAGATTTATACCCAATCTAAATGTTTAGATGCTGCAGAAAAATACAGATCATTAGGAATTTATTGTTCTGAAATGTGAAACAAAATAGGCAGTTTTTCTCTGCTCTGTATTTGTAAGAATGGAATTGTAAAAAAAAATCAATAAAAACATTAATCAAAATTAAATAGCATTTAAAAACTGATAAGGTTCCGTAGAAATTCAGATTTCCAAATTTCTGCCCTTTTCTGAAACCTTAAAACAATTAATTGCATTCAAAAAAAAAAAAAAAGCTCCAATAATTCAAATGTGCGCACATCTTTTTCTAATGTTGATGAAATTTGTCACAGGGTATGTCAAGAGGCACTGGAGTATTTCCTCAGTCTGCAGTCGGAGAGTCACCGTGAAGCGTGGGCCAGCCTGCTCCTGCTGCTGCTCATACGATTGCTCCGCATGTCCGACCAGAGGGTGAGTCACACAAACGTGTTGTAGCTCCATTTCAGATTGAAAGAAAAAAGAAAGGTTTTCAGTTAAAATGATTTACTGCTCGAGAAATTACTTACTGAAATATTAGCTCAAGCTTTCATGAAAAAAGTGTTTGACACTGAGGAAAAATACACAGTGTATATTCTTAGGGCTTTCTGTACCTCAAGACTAATTTAGATTTCTTTTTTGTTCAATTCACAGTTCAAAATACATGCAAGTGCATACTACCATCTCCTGTGTGAAGCAATTGTGTTCCCCTTGAAACCTGAAATTGTGTCCACCCTACGCAAATTTTTCCTGCGACTTGGTCCTGTCTTCAGCATCATGCAGCCCAAGGCATCAGTGTCGCCTCAGACATAGTCTGAACATAGAGGAATCAGTGGGAAACTCAACACTGAGCTCTTATAAAAATGCTGTGATCAAGGAGAGCTAGTGTTTGGCTTACTAGCTTGAGTTTAAGCTCTCTTAGTGCAAGGAGATTTTGTTCTTTTTAAAAGTTTTATATTTCACATTTGAAAAACTTGATGTTTGGTCATCCTCAACCAATCCCTATCAGGTGCCTTGTATACCAGTTGGCCAAACTATTACATATTTATCAACATATACATTTTTGGAGGCAAAAATTGTGATTAAATGTGCAATCATTTTTTAATGGATTATTTCTCTATAGCTTGATGTTATGTTTTGTACAATTAGGTATGGATTGTATTAGCGGTTTCTAAATGATTATAAATTGTGGGAAAATCTTCATCTGGAAAAAGCTACTGGACTTACAGCTACTATCAATAAGGTTAAGTCTTTACAAGCTAATGCAGCTGTATTTGTCTCTGTTGTTTAAAAGCGCCCATAGTAACTCTATCTCACGGTTACAGTGATTTGCACATTGGTTCATGGGATTGGGAAAAAGTTGATTTCTTTGTTAGAGAAAACTTGCATATTTTTAACTAATTTTGCTTAACCACAGTGCAGGTTGAAACATTGCGATCTAGACTGATCTCCAATTTGAGTTCCAGAGATTGTTTTTATCATATCTATATCTTCATAATGGCATTTGAATTCCTCCAATCACTTACTATGGAACAAAATATAGATGCTGATTATGAGTCAGATATTGAAGTTGGGGAGATATACGATAATGAAGAGCAAGAAGCAAGTTCAAGCACTGATCAGGACAGTCAAAGTCTAGACCTGACGAAGACCGTTTGGTGGATGTCGCCGAAAACAGAAAAATTTCAATTTTCTTCAATTTTAACACTTTTTTTCTCTATTACTTTTTAAAAATTATTATTTTCTTTTATAGAAACCACATAAGATAATATATTTTCAGAAAGCTTATCTTTTTTCCTATATGATATTTAAAAAATCCGCAAAAACCTTGATAAAAAAATCATAGCAAAAAAACTTTTGAAACAGTAGTTGGAAGGAAATTATAGTGATCTTCCTTCTCTTAGCCACATATATAAATAGGCTCAGAGGGCTTTGGATTGGAAAGACTTAACCCCTAAAGTGCGGCTCGCTGTGAAAGAACTACTGGTTCTGCTCGCAGTTACTTCACTTACTTAGCACCTACCAACTGGGCACTGCAGGGTGCCGATCAACTGCCACTAGTTGTGGGCCTTCATTCATTCTTTATTCCTCCTTTTTCGATCACGCGAGAAACTCGTGAATGGGTGTACAGGCTTTTAAAATGTCAACCAATGAAATCAATGAATAGTTTGAAGGATTCTCAGCCTCCCAGTCACATTATGACGTCAACCAATCCCTATCAGGTGCCTTGTATACCAGTTGGCCAAACTATTACATATTTATCAACATATACATTTTTGGAGGCAAAAATTGTGATTAAATGTGCAATCATTTTTTAATGAATTATTTCTCTAGAGCTTGATGTTATGTTTTGTAGGTATGGATTGTATTAGCGGTTGCTAAATGATTATAAATTGTGGGAAAATCTTCATCTGGAAAAAGCTATTGGACTTACAGCTACTATCAATAAGGTTAAGTCTTTACAAGCTAATGCAGCTGTATTTGTCACTGTTGTTTATAAGCTTCCATAGTAACTCTATCTCGTGGGAAAAAGTTGAAATCCTTGTTAGAGAAAATTGCATATTTTTAACTACTTTTGCTTAACTACAGTGAAGGTTGAAACAGAGATTGTTCGTATCATATCTTTATCTTCATAATGGCATTTGAATTCCTCCAATCACTTACTATGGAACAAAATATAGATGCTGATTATGAATCAGATATTGAAGTTGGGGGGATATGCGATGATGAAGAGCAAGAAGCAAGTTCAAGCACTAATCAGAACAGTCAAAGTCTAGACCTGACGAAGACCTTTTGGTGGATGTCACAGATAAACTTGATCCAAAAATTCGACTCATATGTATTGTTCACACTTTTGTTATCCTTTTATACTCTATTTTTTTTTTTACTTCTCTCAGAGATGCTAGCAAACCAGACACATACAAGTAACAAGAAAAACGGAAAAATTTCAATTTTTTTCTATTTTAATAAATTTTTTCTCTATTACTTTTTTAAAATTATTATTTTCTTTTATAGAAACCACATAAAATAATATATTTTCCGAAAGTTTATCTTTTTTCCTATATGATGATATTTAAAAAATCCCAAAAAACTTTGATAAAAAAATCATAGCAAAAAAAGCTTTTGAAACAATAGTTGGAAGGAATTTATAGTGATCTTCCTTCTCTTAGCCACAGAAATAAATAGGCTCAGGGGGGCTTCGGATTGGAAAGACTTAACCCTTAAAGGGCGACTCGCTGTGAAGGAACTACTGGTTCCGCTCGCGGTTACTTCACTGACTTAGCACCTACCAACTGGGCACTGCGGGGTGCCGACCAACTGCCACTAGTTGTGGGCTTTCATTCGTTCTTTATTCCTCCTTTTTCTATCACGCGAGAAACTCGTGAATGGGTGTACAGGCTTTTAAAATGTCAACCCATGAAATCAATGAGTAGTTTGAAGGATTCTCAGCCTCCCAGTCACTTTATGACGGTTATATCACTGATGATAGCCTGAATCTCTAAGAAAGGAAAAGGCTGAGGAAGGAGCAAGATATCCCCCCTCCGCAGAAATCTTGGTTAACCTGGCGGTGTTTAGTCCCTTTGTATAAAGATGGTTGGACCATTGATGTAGAGTAAGATGGTGATGAAAGCTGTGCTTTGACTGATTCACATAGAAGTGTCAAATGCCGCCCAACGAGACACACACACACACACTGATGTTAAACGGGCGCTGACCACATTGCATGTTGAACTCAGGTCTGTTTTGTTCGTGTGACTGTGGGCTTGTAATTGCGATTGGCTCACTTTTACACTGTTATGTTGAGTTTATTTGGACAGTAGACTGACGCGTACTGTAACTACCTGTGCCTGACTTGATAATCTTTAATCATTACCACCTTTGTTCTCAAGCAGACGGTGCAATACTCGGCAGGTGGCCAAAAATCTGGTCTGATATTTTTCTAGAAATTCGTGAGATGAAGATCTAATCAAGTTTAACTATTATTAGCGTTGGTTTAATAGGGGCATGAAGATTACTCAGTCTCCAATGCTCGTGACTGAGGAGCAGGAAGTCCAAGGTTCAAATCTTTGGCGTCGTTGCCCTTTTTTCTGCCCATCTCTGTAGGAAACCTATGGTCCATAAAATTAATTAGAAGATTGCATTTTTAGCAATATAAGGCGCCAGGTGTCTTTAGCATTAGTGCTCTGGATTGACAAAGTAGGAGGTCAGAGGTTCCATCCTCAGCTGATATTTCCATTTCTGTATTATAGAACTTTCAATTGGGGCTACAAGGGTTCTAAGGATTCGATCTGAAACATACCAAGTCCACAGCTATTTAAAATTGATTGCGATCACCTGCAGAGAAAAAAGTAACAACTGGCTTCTTTTTTATGCCCCCCCCCCTTAAAAAAAAAACCCAACAAAAACACACACGGTTAGTAATAAACGATTATTAAAAAGCTGAAACAAACAAGATAGTGAAATCAACCAATTTCTCAGTGCAATAGAAATATATAATTTTATGAACTTAAAACCAGAAATAATGGAACAAAATATTGTCGACAACAGTGCAGCGCTCAGAGCATCAGTTAACCAGGTGAACAGACATGCCACATCCCATTTTTTGGCACCCAATCACCCGTATCAGAGCTAGACTGGCCATCTATCCGTCGGGGGGCGCCACGAAGATTAAGATTGAATATTCATAGAACATTTATACCAATTGGCAGGGCAGGGAAGTTTTCTCTTCTACCTGCAGCTTATGTGATATGAATGGGTGTATTTGAGGACATAACTAGCACTCCAAAATCAAAACATTTCATTTCTGAATCCTTTATTTCTTTGTGTGCATGCGTTGGATTTTACTTTTAATCTGTGTTACTTGAAAGCCCAAACATTTTTACTGATCTCTCAACATAAACAATGTGCACCACCTGTGTCTAGCGCAGGCCACATATGAAAGGCTGGATTTTTACATGTCTTTCTAATGATTCAGAAGATGTTTTTACCCGAGTTTAAGGATTAAAAAAAGAGGCAGACAGCCAAACGATATATTAATAGATAAGGGACGTTTTGAGTGTATTGTTGAAGATAGAAATCTATGGAGAGCAATTTCAGTATGATAATTAACAACGTAACATTACAATTGCTGTTGTTCTCTGTGATTGGACAAGTTAACTAGGTGGTATACAATCATTGTTTTGTTTAGGCATGTGTCATTCGGATGCTAGTAATTCCCCACAAATATAGATAGCAGTTATCTATTGGGACCTACCTTGTGTTGTCATATTTGTTATAATAAATTTGTGAAAGTATCTTCTGTACCATGAAGATGAGAGCTGAGTTATGTATTGCAAAAATCCAGATAAGAGGATTATTTTGCTTTTCAATATGTAGATGTCTTTGTGTTTTATTTTTCATGGTCTGAGATTTATAGTGGAGGGAAATTAAAACATTCCCATATGATTTTGAAACTTAAATGATCAATTTATTATTTTCATGTCACCAAACAGACTCCCTTAACTTCGCATGTTTTTCAATTTCTTTGTTAATGAAGAAATCCTTATCAGGCCAATTAGACCTGAGATAAATCTAGATTGAGCAAACATTTTTATTCAAGAACTGAGTTTGGTTTAACAAAAAATGCAACTTTTTCAATGACTTATTTGATAACTTTCTGGTATAAATATAAAAATTAATGTTATTGCGAAGTGACATTGCAAGACATGGGTTTCCTTGCAGTTTTCTACATCTAGAACATATTTAATTTTATTAATCAAACTGTATTAAATGCCACATTGTACAAACTTGTTTTCGACTGAATCAAACTGTATCAGTGCTGAGTGTTCAAGTATTGCAAAACAACCATAGAAAAATGAAGAGGATGGTGCATGTATGTGTGCCAATGTTAAAACATAAAGGATTTTTCCATTCGTCTCTTTAGTAGGAGGCTCACACTCTAGCATGTTTTACCTATGTTACAGCTTTCCACTGCTCACCTCTTTATGCAAACAGCTACCTTGGTGTATCGGCTGTGCCTCCCAGAATGTGCTATTAATGGCGTAGACACCATTTTTGTTGCCATTGTCCCACTGATGTATGAACATAAGATTTTTCTTCACTTGCACTAATGATGCTTTAATTTATTATAATTTATAGATGTATTGGTGGAAAAGTATTAAACTTGTTTGTGGTGTCTGTATCACATTGGGATTCTTATTGTTACCGGTAGATTGGATTTAATTTTATTTAGATAAAATGTCATCATGTCCTCAGAACTTTTATGTCGTTTTTCTTTTTTTTTTGTTATTTTATTTTCACAGTTAAATGCACTAGTTAAGGGAATCACTAGTTATTAAAGGGATTACACTTAAGTGTATAGGGAGTTGTCAATTTTCTGGTGTTGCACTGCTGCCTCATGTAATTTATAATTCAATTCTTTGTATTTGATGACCTATGTTATTAGTTTTAAGTTAGAAGTAGAATGGCACTTATGAAGAGAAAGATGAGGAAACATGTTGCAAATAGTAGCATGGAAGAATTCAGGTTTTGTTGCTTCTACCTGTGAAAACCAACATGTGTAGCTGCACTGCAAGTGAACCTGGATAAAGTAAGAGTGACAATCAAGTGCATCTTCTTCCCTGTGCTATGTTATTATCTTGGTTAAAAGTGGACATAAAACAACTTGTTGATTATGACCAGGCAGAATATCATCAATTTTCCTTACGTGGGTTCATTCAATAATGTTGCTGTTGTCCTGCACAAATCATTACCATTTTTTTCACTTTGCGACTCATGATGATTTATTGCACAATAAATGCTACTGGTTTTAAAAGAAATGAAATTCCTCACCCCCAATGATCTCTGATTTTGAGACACATACCACCGGTCTACATTTACCCCTCCTATTGATTTTGGGAAGAACAAAGTAGGATATGGCAGCTGATTAAAGTAAAGATTTGTTAACAGTAGGAGAATTTTGCTGGACAAAGAGAAAAGAAAAAAAGTTGATGTTTTAACAAATAAATCACCGCATTAAGGTCAGCACAAATTATTTTTGTACTCAAGTGGAAGAAAATTTGACAAAATAAACTTTCTCCTTTCAAGAGGGGGGTTATGTTGTCTGATTGATGTAGAGACTATTTTTTCACTCTTGCATCAGAAGCAGAAACCTATTCAGCTGGCTAGGCAAAATAATTTTTTTAGACCTATTTTTTCTCTACATGTTTGTAAAGAGTTTTATCAAAACGCCAAGCTTTCATTAACATGGCTTTGCATTTCTACAGCCAAATTTATCTTTGGTTTCTTAAGAGATTCAAACCTACAAAACCAGTTGTTTAAGATGTGAAACCTACATTCATGTTGAGTGGGTTTCTGTGTTCATTATGTGTAGTTCAGCATGCATGTTTATTTTCATATCTTACTTACAGGCTTTAGTTTTTTTTAACATTATATTTCTCCTGAAGATTGTATGCAAGTCATTCAACTTCTTTTTACCCACAATGCACATTTTGGTATATAATCAAAGGGTTGTGATTTTTTGTACATTGTTGCAAAGCTGTAAAAGTATTCCCTGGAATTAACTTAGAACTGATTTGATTCAAAAGAACATGCATTTCACTCTATACGTAAGTCTTGGTCAATCCAATTTATTTTGATTTTGTATAGGATCCTCGTTGCCACATTGGAGAGGTAAAACTTGGAGGTAAAACTTGGAAAGACCTTCCCTGTTGCAAAGAACATTTGATTTCTTGTAGGAAAAAAATGCAACAGGAATTCCAATTAGTTTCAGTTTTGTAAAGCGGGTGGTTGTTGCAACATTATTTTAGCGATATAAATTATCAACCCAAAATAAGTACTTTAGAAAAAGTAAGAACTTTCTATGAGGAACATCATGAATAGGTTAAGTTAGTCCAAATAGAGCAAGCAAAATTTCAACTGAAGTGGCTTTGGTTGTGGTGCTATAAATCTAACCAGTCTTTACAATGGCTTGACTGGGTAGTACTTATATTACAGCAACAGTTGCCATGATCAGAATTTCATTGTTGTTATGCTGGTACTAAAAGTAATACAATGACATTACAACACAGATCCCTGTATCAAATTACACTGTAAAAAAAACCTTATTTTATGGATGAAGAAAATACTGTTAAATATAATACTGGGAGATGAAGACTGAATCTTTGACTATGTCGGTAAATGGACATTTATTTGTTGCTTGTAAGAGTATTATTTTAAAAAATAGACAATAAATTTTGCATTTATGAAAATTCCTAGAAAATTCCAGATTGTTTATATTATTATTTATATATTTTCACATCCTAACAATCTTTGTTTGAAATTACTTTAAGTTAGTCTTTCCTATAATTATCTTTTGTGACATAAAGTTGTAAATGTTTGCTCATATCGCTTATGTGCTTTTTAATTGATTTTCTCTGTTGCGGAACCATTCCAGATATTAATAAGAATTATGTAGAGAAGATGAAAGTAACACACACACAAGTTTATGTATATGTTAAAGTAATAAAATTAAAAGCAACAAGAATAAAAACCAAACAAAAAACAAAGACAACTATGTGTCGTGTTTCTTTATGAACTACTGTCCAATTCTGAGATGAGTAGTTTTTTATTTTTTTATTTTTTTATTTTATTGGTCAGTTGTTTCTCTGCTAATAATTTCAGAACAGCAAAAGTGTATGCATGCCATTGTGTTAAACCTATGTCTTAATATTCTGAAAGGGGGAAACCCAATCTCTGGTTTAAATAGAGCCTGAGGGGCTGTTCAAATATAATCTTACAACCTAGAGTGGGGAGGGGGGAGGGGGTCATTGGCTGTTGTAAGAATAGTTTTAAATGATAGAGAAATGATGGGGTGTGTAAAAAAAAAGTACCAAAATTGCTGTAAGAATTCATTTGATCGGGCTGTGAACAAAATTCGAAGGTAAAAGTGAAACTATCTCTAGGGGAGAGACTTACTCCGTTATCATTATTATTATTATTATTATTATTATTATTATTATTATTATTATTATTATTATTATTGTTATTGTTGTTGTTGTTATTATTAATTACCATTTTTTAATTTTTTTATTTGATCAGTGAACAATCACATTATAGAAGTAGAAATTTGTCACACATTATAGTAATTCAAAGGGAAAGGTAAACTTTATTCATCTAGTTTGGAATTTCATTCTGGGAATAGCCAACATAGAAGGATTAATTTTATTTTACTTTCTTACTGATACAAAGATTGTAGGTGGGGGCGGGAGAAGGAAAATTTAAAAATCAAACAACAAAATTAACTGTTGCATCTACATGTTTAAGGAAACTAAAACTTAAGACCAAAATGTCTTCCTTGCATTGTCGATGGGTTTCATTTATCCTATATAAGAAGAAAAAAAACTAATACCATTTTACTTGCATCTGCTATTTTCGGGCTGTTAACCCATTTGTGAGGGAGGGTGGAGACCAAGTGCAAAGTGGACATAGGATAATATTGTACTGTTGTCAGATGGTGCTTAGCTAGCATTGTTGTGCTGATTAAAGAGTTGAAGAATAAAAACACCCGAAAACTAAAACATGCAAACAAAACAAAATCGTGGGGCGGTGAGGATTAAGCACTCTCGTGGTTGTAGTTTCCTTGTAGATCGCTGATACTACTAGTCAACATGGTATAAACATTTACAAACGAAGACAGTGCTCACACAGGTGGAAACTCTAAACTATCCTGAGGATATTGACCTTGGCATTTATTGCTCCCTCCCCGGGTTAACTAAGAAAATAGGTTTGTTTGATGGCACGGCCCTCTTGGTCTTCCCACATATGCCCTATTGCTGCAGGTAAGCCTACAAAATTATTCTACTACTGCTTAGTACTGCCGCACTTCTAGTACTAACTACTAAGTAGTAGATCTAATGCTACAATTTCCTTGACCTCAGGGTAGTCTACTATGATCACGCATGTGGTGAAGTAGGGGTTCTTGGCACGCTCAACAATAATACTGACCTGACCTCGTAATCTTGTTCTGTTTTTTTTTTATCTTCCGTTCTTTCAAACTTTCTTGCAGGTCTTGAACCTTGCGGGCCTTCAGCGTATGAACCTTTTCAGGAATTTCAGCGACGCAGGTCATCAACTCCTTGATCACCTCAACCATAAGAACACATCAAAATGCGAATCTTTTTTTTTTTTTTTTTAACATTAGCAGTGCCTTGTCAAGGTTTCCATACTAACTTATTTTAAACAGATGTCGAGTTTGCTGCCAAAAAATCCGTTACTAGTAAGTGGATTAAAGTACTTGAGTCTAAATAGTACTCAATCATTGCTACCATTTCCCCTCACAAAGTCACGGCAGAAGCAATTTAAAATGCTGAGAGTATGTCGATGAGCTTAATGTTCGAGTGGCTTGCTATTTCCTTTCTTTAGCTGCAAGTGCTGGATAACAAAGATCACACGTAGGCTGCACACGATTTAACACATGGCCCCATCACACGAAAACCAAACCATAAATTATTATTATTATTATTATTATGTTGTTGTTGTTGTTGTTGTTGTTGTTGTTGTTGTTGTTGTTGTTGTTGTTGTTGTTGTTGTTGTTGTTGTTTTTTATCATCATCAACAACAACATCAATTGGCTTAATGTTGTTGCCTTGTTTGTTACTATTATTAATAAGTTCATTTCTTTGATTTTATAACGGCTCTTGTTATATTCTCGTGTCTATAGTTTCATCAAAAGCAAAACCTGTCCGTCAAAAAAAACTTTCCGACTTAGGTCATTTTATCCATTATTGCTGTTAGTAACCAAAATTTTCATGGTTTTATGATTAACTAGCATTCACAAGCCAAATAGCTACGATTTTGAACTACCAATAGAAATAATTAACTCAACCCTACCCCATTCCTCCAAAACTGCTGTTTCAAAATGTATATTTTTACAAAGTTTGCCTGTATGTTTATACAATTGTTTGCCCTGCCAATCGAAAAGGAATTGTCCAGAACGGACTTTTAAAGTGTTTTGCATTTCTATTTCATAATTATGTAGTTTTGAGCGTCGGAGTATGAATCATCCGGACACTGGCTTGCCTTGAACTACATTGTAGGCCTACTTGTCCTTAACGAGTATGACTAGGAAAGTTCTCTCCACTTTTCACCTCTTGCGGTTAATTTGAATCAGGGTGACATTTTGTGTACGACCTTAGAGCGACTTTTGCTTCTTGGCCTTCAGCAGTTTTTTTTCCTTTTTTAATTAACGTATCACTGACTCACCGGATTCATCTGTCGAACGAACATTATTTTGCTTTCTTGAAGGCTGTGTTGTAACCCTTAAGATAAATTTCATGATTTTTATTATAAAGCAATGCAGTACGTCTCCAATTGCCCAAACACTGACATAGGTTTGGAGAGATGGAAAACAAATCCCTTTTCTGGAACACAAGCGGTCCCGTCTCTTCAATTGTCTTTCGTTGTTTTATTTGGAGATTTTTTTAAGTTGGGGCCGTAAGTACAAGGCCGTGGTAGCTTACGACTAGTCGTAAGCATATGAGAATACGAAGGCTACTTTTTTTTATCAATGAAGACAAAATTAAATATCCAAATTAGAATTCCAGGATTAACGTAGCTTAAATAATCTTGAGTTTGAAAGAAGTTTGGGAGGTGGGCGGAAATGTGTGTCTTAAGAAAACTTTGATTCAGAATGCTTTGGTGTGCTACTGTGCCAACGTTTTTACGGACGTAGTGTACATTAAAACCATACTACATTTTAAAATCCCTGCAACTCATAAAATGCATGTAGTCTAGATTTTAGGGTGCATGCATTTTATGGTTTGGTTTTCGTGTGATGATCAAGCAATTTTGTGAATAGATAGATATATAGGTAGTATAGGTAGGTAGGTAGGTAGGTAGGTAGGTAGGTAGGTAGGTAGGTAGGTAGGTAGGTAGGTAGATAGATAGATAGATAGATAGGCTGTCCAATTTCATGGTTCATTATTGTAACTGTCATGAAGTCTTAAGTCCACAGTCTACAAAGAAAAACCCCATTCAATTTTTACTCCTTCTTTTACACTGAATGAACCAAGCAATCAAGTTTTTTTACAATCATATTTTTTTTGGTAACCCGAACAGGAATTATTATTCAGATTATTTCAAACATCCCCAGCGATTAAACTCAACTTTAAAAAATATCTCTATAATTTCACCTAAAACACCATTTCAGTTGCAATTACAAAAATCACAAAATAATCATTCATCTATTTATCGCAACCAAAGCGCTGTGAAAATGTTCTCTATTAAGGAACGATTCCAAGTTCTCTTTAAAAAATTAATTGCTGATCGAAAATGAGTGGCTGAGTGAAAGTGTTTGTTTTTACAGCATGTCAGCACGGTAACGGCTATATTATTGTGTCCATAATGTCCTAAGCTAGTTAATACATTATACTAGTAGAGTCCTTTATCTCCATGAGTGGTAAAAGTATACAAATTCTGCATAAAAAGGTTGGTTAAAAGTAAAAGGTATATACAGTGGATTAAAAAAATTCATGTGTAGGATTATGACAGTTATTATACACACCAGTGTTTTACAGATACCTCATTAGGCGCCGAGGACAAACACAAGTAAATATGCTCTCTTATGGTTTGGAAGCAAGGTACCGATTTCTTTCCCGGTGAAAAAGTGGACGGTCAACCAAAGTGTGCCTTATGGATAATGGACAACTGATTGTATGACACTGTGGAGGCCCTTCACCTCTCAGTAGGAGGGCGTGGGTAAGATGAGAATGTCCGAGAATGCTGCTCAACATAAATGCTCTCATCTTTAAGTAAAAAAAAAAAGAATCATAATAAACCGACAAAATTATTGGATGTTCGAATGAGAATTGATAATTATGGATAATGAATGGAGTGAATGAATTAATTTTTTACAATACTGGACTGTTGGTGTCATGGTTCATTTTTGTAATGATGGTGAGAAATGGACGTTTTATTTTTTGTTGACTGCCAACACACAAGTGGGTGTAGTTCTACATCTTATAACATGTGCGTGATTTATTACACTTTTCAAATGCCACAGAAAGCACTAACCAGAGGAACTTAAATGACCAGTAGCCGCCCAGATAATTGTTTGGGAATTACCAAACGCAGCAAAGGCTACCGACTATGTGCTGCCAGATGTCGAAACAACTATTCTTTTCCGTAAACACTGTAAATAGACATTGAAAAAACAACAACCCCAACTCTTAACCTGTGTTATTGGAAACAGCTGCTACAGTCCGGGCTGAGATCGTAGTTCACGGGAGTTCTGACCCTTGGTAATGCCGGTGGCCGAGAGGACATACATGTATTATGCTTAAAAAGGAAGAAGAACACCCTCCTATAATGTTTGCCATAAAGAATTGCGATCCCTGGTGTTTCCATGTGCCACCATTAGTATTCCACTGGATGAGGCATAGATGTTCCCTGCCTAAGCCTAACGATTCCTCCTTTTCTGTCTGTGGCATTAGTCAGAATTTCTCTTTCGAAGCTATAAGTTGTTCGTCTTTGAGTCTCTGTCTGTCTGTCTGTCTGTCTGTCTGTCTGTCTGTCTGTCTGTCTGTCTGTTTGTCTGTCTGTCTGTCTGTCTGTCTGTCTGTCTGTCTGTCTGTCTGTCTGTCTGTCTGTCTGTCTGTCTGCCTGTCTGTCTGTTTGTCTGTCCCTTTCTCTCTCACCATTTCTATCAATATTACGAATATGGCAAAACTGTAGATTTTGGTAAGTGATACTTTCTTTCTCAATTTACTCACCACCCCCTTTCGCTTAAAACCCCCACCCAACAACCAACATCAACCATTCACCCTCCCCACCCCCCCCCCCCCACACACACACAAAAACAAAAAAAACAACAAACAAAAACCAAAACAAAAAAACCACACAAAAAAACAAAACAAAACAAAAACAAAAAACCAACAACCAAAACAAAATTTATAGTTGAATCATAATCGAGGCCACCCAAAATAACAGTTTATGAAAAATCTTTGTGTTACACAAAACTATGAGAAGGCCGAAATCCTTGGCATAGCACTTCAAAACAAAAGTGGCTGGTGCACTTTCCACTTTCTTACACAAACATCCTTTAAGATGAACCTTGATCGATGTTTGTTTTGTTTTGCTTTTTTAATGTTAAGTTTACTGTTATGAGTCCACTCCCTCATTAATAATTAAGTGCTTTGGTTGAAAGGGTAATTGATTATTACAAAGGCTTCCAAATTTAACAAAGTCACCAAAATAAACGAACATTTGTATTTAGAACTTAAGTGAGATATATCCCTAAGATATTAGTTACAGCTAGTACAGTTTACATTCTAAGTCTAGTAGGCGTGTAGGTAGTACGAGTATTGTTATGTCCTACCTATGATGCTAATTAAAAAAAATGAACAGATAACAATTATCATTGCTGTGCAAAAATGGGATCACTTCCGTCGATTCGGTGACTTTGCCTCGATTATGACTCAAATATAAAATTTGTTTAAGTTGGTGACTGTTTTATCATATATTATATCCATAAGATAGATAGATAGATAGATAGATAGATAGATAGATAGATAGATAGATAGATAGATAGATAGATAGATAGATAGATAGATAGATAGATAGATAGATAGATAGATAGATAGATAGATAGATAGATAGATAGATAGATAAAGAGATAGAATGCTCTGTTATTTAAAGAGTTTATGATATCCGCTAAATTCGCAACCTTTTCGTTGCGAGTAGAGATTGACACAATCACTGAATGCCTACGTAGTGTCTGCATAGTTACGTAACTGTGCATTTGTGCGTGTGCCTTTCATGAGAGTGGCTTTTCCTTTCACTGCATCTCTAGGGCTGACTCATTGTCATGCACCGAAAGTCTCGAAACAAAACGCATATTATGAAGTCTCCTTATTTTCTCTTATGGTGGTACAGTTTTTTTTTTTCCACAAAATTTTTTCCTCTTTTCTTCACAATAAATAACAAAAAAAAAAACCTTCGCCCTCTCTACCCCTCTCTCTCATTCAGTCACTCTCTCTCTATCTCTCTCTCTCACTCACCCTCTCTCTCTTTCTCTCTCTTCCAGCTTCTTGTACTCCATGAGAGGTTCAGGTGGGCCAAGGTCATAGTAAAAACACATTAGGGCCAACCCCACGAACCCCACAGAGATGCAACCTGGATCTGGTTTGAGGATCACGATCCTAGAGACAGTTCTTGACTTGTAACGATTAGCGGGTCACAGTGTTCAGTTAAGTAATTACGTGTACAATAATGACTTGTATGACCTATGACATGTATATATAAATTTATAGCAATTTTTGTGAGATGGATAGGATAAATAGATAGATAGATAGGTGGATATATAAAGAGAAAGACGACAGATAACATTAGAACGATATACAGACACTATAAACAAAACAGAAATATACACTTACAAAAAATAGTGAAAGGGCGAGAACAAAAAAAAAAAGAGGAAGGAAGAGAGAGAGGGAGGTAGGGAGGGAGGGGGAGATAGAGATAGATAGATAAAGAGAGAGAGAGAGAGAGAGAGAGAGCGAGAGAGAGAGAGAGAGAGAGAGAGAGGCCCATCCATTTAGACAGTTCACATAGGGCAACTGTGCAATTCAGTCTGGCCTTTTCTTGGAATTATTGTAATAATCCACCTTCCAAGAATAGCACCATGTAGTTATGAAGCAGGAATTTCCAGGTTTTTTTTAAGGAGAAAAAACGAAAACATAAAAAGCCCACTTTGAAACAACAAACTAACGTTAATGCACAATAACAAATTATTTGTTCTATGAACTTAGCTATCCTTCTTTTAAACAGCCCATTATGTTTCAAAGTATTGTAACAATAATCTTTAGATCTAGGCAGAAAGAGATTGGTGAGTGGGTAAAAGAAGTAAAAGAGAGAGATGGAGATAGAGAGGAAGAGCGAGAAATAATTATATAGACAGATCCCTATCTCTAGTCTCTCTCTCTCTCTCTGTTACCTCTTAGTCTATTTTCTTTTAATCTCCCTCTCTTTTTTTCTCAACCCCTTCCAGCCTTTCTCTGTCTCTTCTCTCTCTCTCTCTCTCTCTCTCTCTCTCTCTCTCTCTCTCTCTTTCTCCCTTCTTTCTCCCAGCCCATCCACTTCTTCCGTCTCTTCTAGCTCTCCAAGCTAAGAAATTAACCAAGTTTAGTAAATATCCACATCCCAGCTCATCTCATGTGAACAAGTTAGCGGACAACCAATCTATGAACTGAAAACCAGCCAGCTCTTGACAATGTACTGATTAAATCCAAGCCATTCGGCCATTCATCGGCCTCTTTAAACATTGATGAGTAGGCCTACTCGGTCGGCCGTCTAATCGCCCTGTCATTTTCCCCTCAACCACTGCCATAAAAGTAAGTGAAGATAATGCTACCATCTCCGCAGGACACTCTTTAATCATTAGAGGTTTTGGGATTGGAATAACAGACCCATATAGAAGAGAAGACAATAATTATGTAACGAAACCTGCATTGGTTTCCAATCAGAGGGCTATGCCGTTGTTGAGTTGTTGAGTTGTTGAGTTGATTTAACGTCCAACATCAGCACTATATAGGCTATATTGCGGACGGGCCCCAACACTGACGTCTCACAATTTAATGTGCTGCTGCTACTCACGAGACAGGGCGGGGGTACTATGACTCCTGTCTCAGCAGGTCACATTAAACTGACACGGACTCAACCAGTAGGAAGCGAAATCGCCAGGACTCAAATCCGAACCTTTTGCGTCGGAAGCCGATGTTCTACCACAGGGCCACCGCGCTTCCCTTGCAATATCGGAACCATAAAATGATCGAAAAGAAGACAATATGTAAACAAATCTGCATCTTTGTCCCATCAGAGCGCTATACTAGATCCAGGGAGCCAATGGGCGATTAGAACAAACCCTATGCCTAAAGGATTCCATTATGTAATACGTGGTTGAAGTGTGAATCGCAAATCCTCAATCTCAGTAGGACACTTTCTAATTACAGTCTCCATGTTTTTCATCATAGATCTTGCGATTAGAAGGTCCATAACGAAAACGGTGACGATCCATATCGCGCTGTCGGTTTTCCATCAACTACTGCCATAGTAAAAGTAGGTTTAGTGATGCTATCATTTCTCGGAAAGACGCTCGCCTATTATTATGGCCGTTGGTAGACACTACGCAGTTCGCGTTCAGAAAGTCGCACTTCCTCATTATGCAGTTCGCGTGAAGAAGGCCGAAAAAAAGCTTCTCAACTACCGGTAGTATAAACTTGATTCACCTCAAGGGACGACATGCTGCCTGCTCGAAGTCTAAGTGCCTCCTTAGACCTTATTGCATTGCACTGAGTGACTCAGAGTGAGACTGATCAATTGTAGATCTAAGCTTTGTGAAAGTGAAAATATTAATTGAATAACAAAGAAAGACCATTATTGCGTCATAAATTTTACTGCGCGTTGAGAATGCCGAACTTCCCCACAACGAACTGCGCGGCAGGCACCCACTTTGTATTATTATAGTCTCAATGTCTATCATTCGATGCATTGCGATAAGTGGGTCCATATTGAAAATGATGACGACCCTGATCGTGATGTTAGATTTTTCTCTTGAGAGGTGGGTTTCTCTGTATCTCTCTCTCTCTCTCTCTCTCTCTCTCTCTCTCTCTTTCTCTCTCTCTATCTCTCTCTCTCTCTCTCTCTGGGTTTAACGTCTTCCATTTTCCCCTGGACGATCCTCTACGGCGACCGGCGTCCACTTAATAGCTCTATCTTGGACTTAAAGGAGCCAATAAACAATCAGAAAACCCCATGCCTAAAGGTCGGGATTATGTGATGTGTTATCTCTGTGTTTATACCGCAAGGCATGTATTATGTAAGACATCGTTGACAAAAGAAGACTGAAAACGAAATCCCATTAAAACAACATGCATATGCCGGAAATATCCAATTTTAGTAATTTCCCTTCTCAATTTTGTCTTTCTTTCCTTTTCAAGCATAATGGTCTTAGTACTTCTAAGGCTCAATTCACTCAGATTCTTGAATAACGACCAAAGACTAAAGACTAAAGACACAGCCCCACTCTAGAAGGCCCCAAGAACTTTGAATGGCTTTTGTTTCATGTGGAGAAAGTCTCTTCAAGAAAATTACGAACGATCTTTGAGATCGACTGATAAATTCCTAGAGCGTTGGGTACCGGTACAGTATAACAGACATGACCATAGAGGTACCTACTATACATGGAGTACATGGAGTAGGAAATTCTTCGGAAATTGCTGGGCATTTGAAAAACCCCTGAGTGTCCTTTGGAGGATAAAGGGAGCATTAAATAAATCTCCGTAGTTCAACATGAGTACATACCCAACAATACCACCTCATCAATTTTGCATGATGCTGATGTGGAACAACTCAAGGAACAATGAAAACCTTTGCCTGTAGTGGGCCCTCTTTAGTAACATTTTCTTTAGTACATGCACCACAAAACCATCTCATCAATGTTGTATGATGCTGCTGTTGAACAACTCAATAAACAATAGGAAACCTTTGCCTGTAGTGGCCCTTCTTTAGTGACAAATTAATCTGCGATTTTAACTTAATCAACACCTCAGTTGTACATTGTAAATTGTATAATACTATCTCGGTTTAAAAATAGTAATATATATTTTAGGAGTATTAGAGATAAAACAATGTTACCAGTACCAAAGGGTTCAGGCACGATTTTCTGATTTAAGAAAAAAAAATCTAATTTCGTATGGGTTTGGGTTGTTGTAAACATAACGTGAAGGTGACGGTTTATAACGAAAGTCGATTTATTACCCCACTGATTCTGTTTATGAGAAGGTATTATTGGACTCGTCCACTTGGCATTCTATTTGATCACTATCTAAGGTAAAAAAAAACGACAACGAAAATAAGATAATTAATTTGAATTACGCAATCCTAGTGTGACGCCTATTTCCCTTACTACATTTTGTTATGTATCTACTAATGGTATCCCCGACCTGTCTCTTATGTAGCAGTACATGCGGTTGTCAGACGTTAGTCTTGGGACCCGTCCACAATGTGGTCTATAAAGTGCGGACGTTGGACATAAAACCAACTCAACTCAACAAATGTCTCTAATCGTGGACACTGTTTAAAGATATTAATTCCTATAGTGTACATAAAATTGAATTGAATTGCATTTAGTTGGTTGCTAAACGTAAATGATAGCAGTATTGTAAACTATGATTATTTGAAATGGGTTCCTTTGTTTGTTGTTTAGGGTTCAACGACAGCACTGTATAGGCTAACGTCTGACAAATTTACGCACTGGCACAGAGAGAGAGAGCAAGAGAGCGAGAGAGAGAGAGAGAGAGAAAGAGAGAGAGAGAGAGAGAGAGAGAGAGAGAGAGAGAGAGAGAGAAAGAGAGAGAGAGAGAGAGAGAGAGAGAGAGAGAGGAAGAGAGAGAGAGAGAGAGAGAGAGAGAAAGAGAGAGAGAGAGAGAGAGAGAGAGAGAGAGAGAGAGAGAGAGAGAGAAGAGGGAGATAGAGAGATACACGAGAGGGCAGAGAGAGAGAGAGAGAGGGGGGGGGGGTACCATGACTCCTTTCTCAGCCTGTCACACTAAAACACCAAGGATGTTGACCCTATTTCTCTCTTCATATAAAAAAAATTGAAATTTATTTTTCGAAGTTTCTATTTCTTTTTAATTCAAAAAAATGCAAATGCTTCTGACATCTTCTACGTACAAAAAAAAAAAACAAGCAAAAAACAAAAACAAAACAACAACACAAAAAGCAACCACCGTAAAAAACAAGTTTCAAGTGGGATCAAAAAAATCAAATTAGAAAAGATGTAGGCGTAACAAAGTAGAATCGAAATCAGTTTAAAAAACAAAAAAAAAAACAAACAAAAAAACCGAACAACTTAGTAACGCCAAAAAAAAAAAAAAAAATCTTAAAGGGTGACCTCGAGACGACAAGAAGTTGATTGCAAAACTTAACACTGAGTGTTACACCATCTCGCCAAGAGCGACAGAAAATAACACCAGACAAGCGAATAGAGCCACAGAGCCAGGGGGGGGGAGAGAGAGAGAGAGAGAGAGAGAGAGAGAGAGAGAGAGAGAGAGAGAGAGAGAGAGAGAGAGAGAGGAGAGAGAGACACAGAGAGAGAGAGAGAGAGAGAGAGAGAGAGAGAGAGAGAGAGAGGGGAATATGGAGAGAGAGAGAGAGAGAGAGAGAGAGAGAGAGAGAGAGTCATGAAATTACATGCTCTGCGATTCAATATGACGAATACGGGTCACGTAATTACGCCCTTTTAGGCATGGAGTTTTCTGACCATTATTTTTTTGGCTCCGCAAGTCTTAGGACAGAGCTATGATGGGATTGGCTGATACAGTAGTCCAGGTCTCCCCGCCTTGTCTTGTGTGTGGCAGCACACACATAAGTTGTCAGATATTAAGATTAAAGCCTGTCGACAATACAGCCTATTCTTATAGAGCCTTTGTTGGACGTTGAGCAACCAAATCAAACTCAAACTCCAGAGCTATGGTTTGACGCCGGAGCAGAATCTCTAACCTATCTTGTTCCTTGCTATGCTCTCTCTCTGTCTTTCTGTCTCTCTCTCTCTGTCTCTCTTCTCTCTCTTCTCTCTCTCTCTCTCTCCTATCCCCCCCCCTCTCTCTCTTTCTCTCTCTCTCTCT
>RQTK01000666.1:8391-20422 GCA_003991915.1 Elysia chlorotica | reverse complement strand
TATGGGGCCGCCTTGTCTCGTGTGTGGTAGCACATACAATTGTCAGACGTCAGTATTGGGGCTCATCTACTACTACTACTACTACTACTACTACTACTACTACTACTACTACTACTACTACTACTACTACTACTACTACTACTACTACTACTACTACTACTACTATCTCTCTCTCTCTCTCTCTCTCTCCCTCGGTCTCAGTACTAAATCGCTCTCATTTTAAGCTGACGGAAGAAAACAAAATCTCTGCCAGAATAATCTCCCCTTGCTGTGTTATGTCTAAGGGAATGAACCCTAACTCAAATTGACTTCCACAGTCAGTTTTCGAATAATACTTCGGTAATCTGAAACTTCTCGTTTCATGCCTTCAACTTGAGGGAAGAAAACAAAATCCCTAATAAGGGTATAAGAATATTATTGTTCATATCAGAAATTTAAATTTTACACTGCCTTTTTACGTTTCTAGTTGGGAAACATCACGTAAACAACATTACAGTATTATGATCAGTTTTGTTTGTGTATGATTGGCGCCATTTTAAATCTGTTTACATGATACTAATATGATTTTACATTGTGAAGAAGAAAAAAGTGGATTTCTTCCAAAGAGTAGATGTGAAACTCGAATTATAGACACCAATGTACTAACGATAGCCAACAAAATAACCAACCGGGTCCGAAAAAAATCGTTTCGAAAAATAAAAGGCAGGCGGGATAGAATAGTTTAAAGAAAAAGCCTTAATTATCAAAGTTGTCTGGTGGTATAAACATGCTGGCTTTAAGTGGCAATGTGATTTGGTGCCGCTGCATCTATAAGTCGAGGGTTCTAATCCCACAAAGTGCAATCATTGTTCCACCATTTTCATTAAAAGCCTACCTCTACCACTGTGGAAAAATACCTAAAAAAATATTCCATATCTACTCATATAGTAGTAGTAGTAGTAGTAGTAGTAGTAGTAGTAGTAGTAGTAGTAGTAGTAGTAGTAGTAGTAGTAGTAGTAGTAGTAGTAGTAGTAGTAGTAGTAGTAGTAGTAGTAGTAGTAGTAGTAGTAGTAGTAGTAGTAGTAGTAGTAGTAGTAGTAGTAGTAGTAGTAGTAGTAGTAGTAGTAGTAGTGGTAGTTTAAGTGGTAAAGCGATTTGGTAGTAGTGCATAGTAGTAGAAGTAGCAGTAGTGTTTTTGCTGTTGTTGTTGTTGGTGGTGGTGGTGTTGTTTACTCTATTTGTTTTGTGTCTTATCTATTTGGGTCAAATACAAGGTGACGTTTATCCGCCCCAGCGCTTTGATTGTCACATCTGATTTGTTAGGGTTTCCCCGATATTGAAGATAAACACTCGAGTGCGATTTCTAATTCAGTCGTACGAATCTTCTCTTCTCTACACTAATGCACCCATCTGCTCTCTGGGAATTTCCATTGTGTCTATAATTGGAAAAATGGCTGTGTTCATTGTATTGTGAGCCTTCAAGACTTATTTATGTTTGGAATTTCAAAAAACAGTTATTATACTTTGTAAGAATACATAAAAAATGTTTCAACAAAAAAACAAAACAAAAACAAAGTCAAAGTGTCATCTTGTAGTAAATCTAAGTAATGTTTGCTTTTTTTGTGCACTTTATGTACTTTTTAAACACAGAATACGTCGCATTTAAGCAATACTCAGTCCTTTTCGTTGTGAGCTAACATGGCCCTATGTTAAGGTACCTGCCTTCTAACTAAGTTCTGTAACTCTTGGTAAACTCATATTCCAACTTCTTGGTTGTAAGCAAGCTACTGCGCGTTTCTTGCAATGGTTGTTTTGTTAGATTTTTTTTTCCTTCTAGTGAGTGAGTTTTTGTTTTTACGGCACGTCAGCACGGTAACGGCTATATTGTGCCCTTTTTCCTTTTAACAAATAGGCTGGCATAAGTGTTCTGAATATCTTTTTTTTTTAATAATAAAGTTTACCAAATTGTGACATATTATAATTATTTTACATTTTTGCCACGTATGGAATAAAATGAATTGTCTTTTGATCGGTATAATAAAAATATATAAGAGAAATCGCAAAACAAAAGGCGCTATTTATGCTCATTAGTTTGTCTCAGTGAAATTTATAAAGTCGGACAGTTCTATTAGTGTCCAACATCAGAAACAAGGATACAATAATAGTGGTCGGATCCCAAAACTAAGCCCTGACAATTTTATTTGCTGCCACATAAAGGCAGAGCGGAGATACCAGGACTCCCGTCCTAGACGATACTAATTGTACTGACACCTATGCAACCAGTAGGGGGCGAAAATAGGACAAATAAATCTGCCGATCGTGGGATTGGACCTCCTGATCTGGAAACCAACGCTCTACCACTTATTAAGCCAACGCTCTACCACTTAAGCCAGTTGCGCCCCCCCCCCCACACACACACACACATTATACTGATTTCGATGCAACCATTAGGGGGCCAAATAAGACAATTACATGTACATGTTTGACCAATCCTGGGTTTCAAACCAGGGTCCCCCTAATTTGGAGGATAACGCTCTACCACTTGCACCACTTTTCCTCCTGGTGTATCTCGTAGAAAGTATAAAAACTGAGAACTGCACCCCAATCTGGTAGTTTAGTGTCATACTCTATTCTTCTTAACAGGTCTTGACGTTTTGTATAAGATGTATTGTTTGTGTACTACATAGATAAAAAGGACAGGAGGACAAATAATATTACGAATAAGAATGATAAAGCAAAAATAAAGAAAAATAAAAGAAATAACAAAGAGTGAGACGTTTAAATATGGAGACACATCGAGAGAAAAGAAACAACCAAGAGAAGCATAGATAGAAAGAGATAGACAGAGAAAGGGATAGAGAAAGCGAGAGAGAGAAAAAAGACACACATCGTTGCAAAAAGAACCAAAGAGAGGCTGACAAAGAGAGAGAGAGAAAGAGAGAGAGAGAGAGAGAGAGAGAGAGAGAGAGAGAGAGAGAGAGAGACAGTTAAAAACAAAAGAAGTAACTTGATAGTTTTGAATCGAATTTTAGATGAAGCTCACACAAAACCAGCACTTTCAAAACTACTCGACAAAAATGTAATAGCCGCGAATTGCCAAGGACATAGTCTAAGTACCTCACTAAGAGAGTCTTTGTATGTCCTTTTACATTTTTTTAAAATACATTATTTAACAAAGCATAAACAAAGGAGTAACGAAAGAGAAAAACAGAGAGAGAGAGAGAGAAAGAGAGGGAGAGACAGAGAAAGGGAAAAAGAAAAAAAAATGTACATAGTTTTGTATTAGAAGTATTGTTTGTGTAAGGAAAGGTGAAAAATAATATTACGACGAATAATAGTTAAACAAAAATAATATGTAAAAGAAACAACAAAAAGCGAGAAGAACGAAAAGGAAGATAAAATGAGAGAGATAGCAAGAAACAAAGAGAGGTATTGATAGAGGAAGATAGACAGATAAAGGGATAGAGAAAGCGAGAGAAAAAATTACTAAGAGATGCAAAAAAGAACCAGCGAGAGGCACAAAAAGACATAATTCGACAGAGAGATAAACAAAGTGAGAAAGAGAGAAAGAGAGATAGAGAGAGAGAGAGGGAGAGAGGTAAAAAAAAAGGAGTCGCGAACTGCCAAGGACATAGTCAAAGCACAGCACTAAGAGGTTCTTTGTATTTACTTTCACATTTTAAGTTTGTTTTGTTTATACATGAATTAACAAAATATAGACAGAGGTGTAACGAAATAGAAAAGCGGAGATAAAGAGATAAAGAGAGAGAGAGAGAGAGAGAGAGAGAGAGAGAGAGAGAGAGAGAGAGAGAGAGAGAGAGAGAGACACCTATATGAAGAAAAAACAACGTAAAATATATCTTCGTTCATGAGAGTTTTGTGTCATTCTACTCTTTCAAAACCAATGACAAAGTTTTGTAATTTTAGTATTTTACAACTAAATAATTATAAACAGACGATAAAATCCTGATAGTTTGATAATATTAAAAAAAATCATACTAACAAAGACAAAAAAGAAACAGACAAAAAACAACAACAACAACAACAACAACAACAACAACAACAAAGTAACAAGAAAACGAAACAAAGTAAAGAAAAAAATATCAGCAGCAAGGCTATACCAGAGACTCTAGATTTAGTGAGACGTTACATAAAAACAGCTCACATTGCTGGAGTGGCGCGTGCGCATTCTATGCCTTAATTACAGCGGTTAAGTAATTTACAGACATAGTTGTTTTTATTTAAAAAAAAATGATTATTAAGGTTTGAAAGAGAAAGTTACCACCTCAGCTATTTCGGCCCACATAATTATATCAAGGCCTCCCAGTGAAACCTCTCACTATTTCAAAGTCTCTGGCTTTACTGTGGGCTAGTCGTAAAAACTAACGATATTGCTAGTTGGGCTACCCTGAATCTGTTATGTAGTCTATCTCCATCATTTTTTTTCATTTAATAATCTCTTCTATCTCTCTCTAACTCTATCTCTATCTCTTCTATCTCTATCTCCATCTCTATCTCTATCTCTATCTCTATCTATATCTCTATCTCTATCTCCATCGCAATCTCTATCTTTATCTCCATCTCTATCTCTATCTCTATCTCTATCTCTATGTCTATCCCTACCTCTATCTCTATGTCTATCTCTATCTCTATGTCTATCTCTATCCCCATATCTATGTCTATCTTTATATATCTTTCCCTATCTCTATCTCTTCTATCTCTATCTCTACCTCTATCTCTATCTCTTCTATCTCTATCTCCATCTCTACCTCTATCTCTATATATATCTCTATGTCTATCCCTATCTCTATCTCTATGTCTATCTCTATCTCTATCTCTATGTCTGTCTCTATCTCTATCTCTATCTCCATATCTACCCCTATCTCAATTTCCATCTTTATCTCTACCTCTATCTCTGTGTATATCTTTATCTCTATGTCTATCCCTATCCCCATCTCTATGTCTATCTTTATATCTTTCCCTATCTCTATCTCTCTGTCTCTATCTCTATCTCTTCTATCTCTATCTCTACCTCTATCTCTACTTCTATCTCTATCTCTATTTCTATGTCTTTTGATATCTCTATCTTTATTTCTATCTCTATCATTATTCCCTACCCCTATCTATATCTCCTTCTCTACATCTATCTCTCTTTCTCTCCCTACCTCCATCTCTATCTATATCTCTAAAACTACTGGCCCTGAGTACACCACCGTAGCTTACTACTCATCAATAAGTCTTCTCATTCTCACAACTACACTTTCGACGTGTCGTAACCTACCGCGACTTCGTACTTACCACCGTATCTCTAGAATTCATGGTTAGACGACTCTATAATGCGGTTACGAGTTTATTTCTCATTATCTCCAGCTTCTGTTTTTTGTTTTTTTTTGTTTTTTTGTTTGGACGTGGTTTGCTCAGACCCTACACTTAGACAACTAGGCCGTATCGAATTCTGTTTGTCTATTGAATTAGACGCTTGTTACTCTGTTCTGCCTGGTGTGACTTAGAAATGTTTGCCTGTCTGTGTGTCTGTATGTATGTCTGTGTGTCCGTTTGTCTGTGTGTCCGCCTGTCTGTGTGTCTGTGTGTCTGTATGTATGTGTTTCTGTCTGCCGGTCTGTGTGTCCGTCTGTCTATGTGTCTGTCTATGTGTCTGTCTATGTGTGTGTATGTGTATGTGTATGTGTGTCCGTCTGTGTGTAATTTTGTTTGTCTGTGTGAGTGTATGGTTGTCAGTGTGTCCGCCTGTCTGTCTGTCTATGTGTATGTATAAGTGTATGTATAAGTGTATGTGTATGTGTGTCCGTCTGTGTGTAGTTCTGTCTGTCTGTGTGAGTGTATGTATGTCAGTGTGTCTGTCCGTCTGTCTGTCTGTGTGTATATCTGTCCGCCTGTCTGTCTGTGTGTCTGCCGGTGTGCCAAAGTGAGCTATAATCATTATTAAGAAACTAGAAACACTGAGCGTAGTTTACATTCTTAGTCTAGAAGGCTTGTAGACCAAACGAAAAATACTCACCGAGTATTATTCTGTTCTAAATAATTATGATACTGATTTAAAATAAATAAATCATTGTTACCCTTGCTATGCAAAACTGTATTCACTAAAATCAGTTCAGCGCTTTGGTCTGTACTTGGAAACTCTGTTTTTTATCTAAATTATTTTGAGCATAGCAACATTTGAACAAAATTCAATAATTGGGATTAATTTGTTTGTTTGCTGAAACCACTTAACACTATAGGTTATCTACATAACGCAATCCCCACTCTCTCTCTCTCTCTCTCTCTCTCTCTCTCTCTCTCCCCCCCCCCCACCCGACCAACTAAGTGTGTATCTATCTCGTTCTCTCTGTCTCTGTCTCTCTCTCTCTCTCTCTCTCTCTCTCTCTCTCTCACGCTATCTAAAAAAAGACACACCAATTCAACTAATCAAAATAAAGACCTAACAATGATTATCCGTAAAGACCACATTCACAAAAGGTTCAAAATAGCAATTCTCTCGAAATATCCCCTCACCCTACAAAATGACCCCTATTATCTACCCAAACAATCACAAATAAAAAACAAACAAAGCCAAGCTAAGAAGATTCAACGCATTCAAGAAAAGCTGCAAATTTCCCGCACCAAATTATTAGGTGCAAAATTAGGTCTCACAGTCTCGCTCATTGTGAGGGGGGGCGCGGTGACCCTGGGGTAGAACATCTCCTTCCAGTTCAAAAGGTCCGTGGTTCGAGCCCTGACGATTTCGCTCCCTACTGGTTGGGTTCGGGTCAGTTTAATCTAACCGGCTGGTTGGTTGGTTGGTTGGTTGGGTTGGTTTAACGTCCAACAGCAGCACTATATAGGCTATATTGTCGACGGGCCCACGACGGACATCTGACAATTTTCTGTGCTGCCACACACGAGACAGGGCGGGGATACCATGACTCCTGTATCAGCCTATCACATTATACTGACAACGACCCAACCAGTAGGGAACGCACCAGCCAGGATTCGAACTCGCTGGTGTGTTTCCTACTGGTTGGGTCGGTGTAAGTATAATGAGAACGGCTGAGACAGGAGTCATGGTATCCCCACCCTGTCTCGTGCACATAAAAATGTCAGACGTAAATTTTTGGCCCGTCCACAATATATTCCATATAGAACTGATGTTGGGCGTTAAACCAACTCAACTCGACTCGACTCCCTCAGTATGAGATAAAGAGACACACGTTTTTTGTGTTGTGTAGTGTTGAATTGAGTTTGTTGCTTATATGGGCTATATTGTTGACGGGTCCCAAATGAAGCGTCTTACAATTTCACATGCTACTAAACAGCATGGGATACCTGAAATCCTGTCTCAGCCGGTCCGGTTACATTACACTGACATATACCCAGCCAGTAGGGAATGCAATGGGGCAAACAAAAACTTGACTTATCACGGGTTTTGAACCGGGATCTCTCGATTAGGTGCCTAAGGCTCTACCACTTGCACCAGTTCACCTCGAATAAAGTGTAGGCATTATAATAGGGATGCGATATTTTTTATAATAGAAAGTCGCCCAAAGTGAAGCCGTTAAAGGAGGATAGAATGATGCTTAATAAGTGGAACTTAGAACAGATAAGCCCGTGAATCAGAGCGCCAGGCAGTGCAATTTTGTTGTCACGAAAAATTGGTGCTTTACCTACTTAGAGAGTCTATAACTCTTAATAATGAGGTGGTGGAGGTGGCATATAAGACAGTGGTATTATTGGTTATTATTGGAATGGTCAAACAATTATGATAATGGTGGTGGTGGTTGTGGTGGTGGTGATGATGTTGATGGTCGTGGTGATGATGATGGTGATGATGATGATGATGATGATGATGATGATGATGATGATGATGATGATGATGATGATGATGATGATGATGATGATATAGATGATGATGATGATGATGATGATGATGATGATGATGATGATGATGATGATGATGATGATGATGATGATGATGATGATGATGATGATGATGATGATCTTCTTCTTCTTCTTCTCGTTCTCCAACACTCTCTTCAAATTCTGATCCCAGCCTGCGCAATGAAGGCTACCGTTTTCTCTAGCTCAGGAAGGGGCCCGTATAGCTTCGTGTGCATTATGATGATGATTAATTTCAGCCCATAAAAATAAAATAAATAATAATAATAATAGTAATAATAATAATAATAATAATAACAACAACAACAACAACAACAACAACAACAACAACAACAACAACAACAACAACAACAACAACAACAACAACAACTATAATAACAACAAAACATTGCAATTATAGGGTGCACTTCCAGGAACTATCATGATCAATGCGCTGAACATTTTTTGGGGCAAAACGTCGTTCCCAATAGCTAGGCGATTAAATTAATCTTCTAGTCAAGCGCCTTTTTAGCTGCTCTTCGAGAATCGAAAATCGGTTTTATCGGTCTTCTTGGAAATTAAAAGCTTGTGCGCTATCGTTTGAATGGAATCTTTGACAAAGTAATTATGCTGTTTTTTGTTGTTGTTTTTTTTCGTCTTAGGGGTGTTTTATTGCTTTAGTCTCTAGGGAAAAAAAGCATGTGTGTGTGTGTGTGTGTGTGCGCGTGGGGGTATATATAACTTTGAGGTGGTGTAATTATAAAATGAGATAAAACATAAGGAAGATGAATGCAAGCGATATCAGAAAAAAGAAAACGATTAGATATGGCTTCTTGGAAATTTAAAGCTAGTGTGCTATCTTTTGAATGGAATCTTTGAAAAATATATTTTTTATGGCCTAAGAGGGTGTTTTATTGCTTTTTGGTCAAAGCCATACTAGAAAGGGATGCTGGTTGGGGGTGAGTACGGAAGCACAATTTGAAGTTGGAGTAATAAACAGTTAAATAGTAATCCAGGAAGGAGAGAATATTTGATACAAGAGGAGAAAATAAATCGATTCGATGAGTTTTCTTGGAAATTAAAAGCTGTTTTATAATCGTTTGAACTATGTCTCGAAATATGTGGGGTTTTTTTTCCCGTCAAGGTGGTTTTTCGTGTTTTTTTTTTCTCCAAACGGTGTATATGTATTGAAAGGGGGGAAAGGGGGGGGAGGGGTTGTTGCAAATGTTTGGGATTGCTTAACAAAAAAAAAAAGTAAAATGAAATAAAAGAAAGAAGAGGGGATGTGATAGAGGAAGTAAACAAATAATAAAAGAGTTGCGGAATTCGGGAAAGTACATTGAATAGAAAAGAATAGGACTGGCGATCAACAAAGGTTCATAGATAAATATAGGAGAAAGTGTTGGAGACACATATAGATATAATATTAACATGGGTATAAAGCTTCTATCATGTCATGAGGGCCAGATAGCAGTCAACTAGACAAAAAATGAGGAGGTCATTCCAGAAGGTATTAGTTAGGAATAGTAAATAATCTTTAAAAATGTTTTATTTGTTGTCACAAATTTATTCTTTATTAAGTTCAACCACTCAACCGGCCAAACAGTTAACACGGAAACAACCAACCACTTAAAAACTCAACATCTCACTCCACCGGTCAACAAATTAACCACTCGTTCAATCTCTCTGAAACTCAAACAACCAGTCAACCCCTCAACCACTCAACCCCTCAACAACTCAACCTGTCAACCCCTCAACCAGTCAACCCCTCAACCACTCAACCAGTCAACTCCTCAACCACTCAACCCCTCAACCACTCAACCAGTCAACCACTCAACCAGTCAACAACCCAACCAGTCAACCAGTTAATCACTCAACCCCTCGACCACTCAACCAGTCAACCATTCAACCAGTCAACCCCTCAACCACTCAACCAGTCAACCCTTCAACCAATCAACCAGTCAACCAGTCAACCACTCAACCCCTCAACCACTCACACAACCACTTAACCACTCAACCAGTCAATCCCTCAACCACTCAACCAGTCAACCCCTCAACCAATCAACCCCTCAACCACTCAACCAGTCAACCACTCAACCAGTCAACAACCCAACCAGTCACGAAACCGATCGGTTCCGTGGAAATCCCCAAATCCCACTGCTGACAGGTGAGCGCATCCATGGGGACTACTAAGAGGATCAAAGCATAAACCTGTGGAGGCCGACCTGAGACGAGACAGAGATGGGGGTATGGAGGGTTGGATGGATAGAGGGATGGTAGAGAGGGAGGATGGATAGAGGGATTCATTCAACCACTTAACCAGTCAACCACTCAACCATTCAACCACTCAACCACTCAACCACTCAACCAGTCAACCAGTCAACCAGTCAACCACTCAACCACTAAACTATTCAACCAGTCATCCACGCACTAAGCCAGACAACAAGTCAACATATTCAAACACTCAATCACACAGAAACTCAATCGCTTTTTCAACCACTTTTTCAACCACTTATTCAACTACGTATTCAACCATGCACTCAACCAGTCAACCATTCAAACACTTAATCACTCAGAAACTCAATCAATGTTTCAACCACTCAACCATTCAACCACTCAACCACTTAACCACTCAACCGCTCAAACACTCAAACACTCATTCAACAACTCCAAAACTCAACCACTCATTCAACCACTCAACCACTCAACTATTCAACCAGTCAACCAGTAAACCAATCAGAAACTCCACCAGCCATTAAATAACGCACCGAACCACTGAACCACTCAACTGCTCATTCAACCACTCAGAAACTGAACCAACCAACCAACCAACCAACCAACCAACAAACCAGAAACCCAATCAAACAGAAACTCAATCACTGTTCCAACCACTCATCCAACCATTCAGACTCAACCAGTTAACCAGTCAATTACTCAATCACTCACTATACCAGTCAACCAAACAAACACTCAGCCTCACAGAAACTCAATCACTGTTCCAACCACTCATCCAACCACTCATCCAACCACTCATCCAACCACTCATCCAAACACTCATCCAACCACTCATCCAACCACTCATCCAAACACTCACCCAACCACTCATCCAACCACTCATCCAACCACTCATCCAACCACTCATCCAACCACCCCTGCAACCGATCGGTTCCGTGGAAATCCCCAAATCCCACTGCTGACAGGTGGGCGCATCCATGGGGACTACTAAGAGGATCAAAGCATAAACCTGGGGAGGCCGACCTGAGGCGGGACAGAGATGGAGGTATGAAGGGATGGTAGAGAGGGAGGGATGGAGGAGGGAGGATGGATAGAGGGAGGGATGGACGGATGGATGGAGGGATGGAGGAGGGAGAGGAATATAGAGAGAGAGGGTGGAGGGATGAAGGAGGGGGAGGGTGGAAGGAGAGGGATGGTAGAGAGAGAGGGTGGAAAGATAGAGGGGTTGTAGAGCAGGAGGGTTGGAGGGATAGAGGGATGGAGGGATAGAGGTAAAGAGGGATGGACGGGATTGAGGAATGGAGGGATAGAGAGAAAGAGGGGTGAAGGGCTAGAGGTATGGAGGGATAGAAGGATGGAGGGATAGAGAGATGGGAAAAAGGGGTGGAAGAAGGGTAAGGGTGGAGCGATGGGGGTATGTATAGGTGGATATAGGGAACGAAAGATGAAGAGAAAGAGGGATGAACGGATGGAGAGATAGAAATGTTTGTTTCAGGGCCAACATCAGCATAGGACAGGTTATATCGTGCATGAGTCTAGAGACTAATGTCTGACAACTTTAAGTCCTCTCACACAGAGATAGTGCGTGGAGGCCTGTACTCCTTTCTTAGCCGCCCACGTTATAGGGATAGAAGGATGAAGAGGTGGAGGGATAGAGAGAGGGGGAAAAGAGAGAGAGAGAGAGAGAGAGAGAGAGAGAGAGAAAGAAAGAGAGTGTGTGAGAGAGATAGAGAGAGAATGAAAGAGAGAGATAGACAGAGGCAGAGAAAGAGAGAGAAAGAGAGAGAGAGAGAGAGAGAGAGAGAGTGTTAGAGAGAGAGTGTGTGAGAGAGAGAGAGAGAGATAGACAGACAGACAGACAGACAGACAGACGGACAGACAGACAGACAGACAGACAGACAGACAGACACACAGACAGACAGACAGACAGACAGACTAAGAC
>RQTK01000665.1:256619-267198 GCA_003991915.1 Elysia chlorotica | reverse complement strand
CTCTCTCCTCTCTCCTCTACCCCCCCCCTCCTTCCCTATATCTCTACATCCTCACAATAAAACCTCCTCCACCGCACACAATCATGCCTCTTCAGAGATGTGGCCAATCTGAGTGACCAACAAGACTGACCAACAGGTCTAGTCAACTGGCTTGACCAGTGTCCAGCATTGATTTATCAGGCCGGATCGCCTACCTCACTCTCTGCTAGCCTCGTTGTAACCTTCCAAGTACAACTAGAAACTAGATTAAGTTAGACGCTCGACATAATTATCATGTAGATATATACTGTATTAAACTAGAGAGTAGATTAAGTTAGACGGTCGACATACCATGTAGATTATACTGTAGTACAACTAGAGAGTAGATTAAGTTAGACGCCCGACATATGATGTAGTTAGATACTGTAGTTCAGGTCTAAAGTTTACGTTCTCTTTGTACCTAGCACTCGGATCGGCTACCTCACTCTCAACTAGCCTCGGTATAACCTTCCAAGTACAACTAGTGACTAAATTAAGCTAGACTTCCTTCATGTCATTTTAATAGATACCGTAGTTCAGGGTCTAAGTCCTCTTTGTACCTAGCACCCGAACCGCCCACCTCACTCTCTACTAGCTCCGTTGTAACCTACCAAGTACAACTAGAAAGTAGATTAAGTTAGACTTCCCTCATACCATGTAGATAAATACCGTAGTTCAGGGTCTAAGTTTAAGTCCTCTTTGTACCTAGCACCCGGATCGTTTACCTCGCCTTTAACTAGCCTCGGTATAACCTACTTATTACAACTAGAAACTAGATTAGGCTAGACGCCCGACATAGCATGTAGATACGAGTATATACTGTAGTTCAGGGTCTACATTTACGTCCTGGATCAAGACTCAAGATCCCTGGTATAACCTACTAAGTACACTAGAGACTAGATTAGCTTAGACTTCCCTAAACCATGTAGATAGATATTGTAAGTCAGGGTCTAAATTTACTTCCTGGTTGTACCTAGCACACGATCGCCCTAGATCAAGACCCCAGATCCACTGGCTATCCTATTGACCAGTACTCAGATAACGGTACAACAGATTTTCTACACTACAACTACAGAGTAGATTAGATTAGACGCCCAACTTAGCATATAGATATATACTGTAGTTCAGGGTCTCAGTTTACGTCCTCTTTGTACCTAGCACCCATCTCCCTAGATCAAGACCCAAGATCCCCGGTATAACCTAGCAATTACAAATACAGAGTAAATTAGATTAGACGCCCAACTTAGCGTATAGATACATACTGTAGTTCAGACTCTAAGTTTACGTCCTGGTTGTACCTAGCACCCGATCTCCCCAGGTCAACTGGCTATCCATTGCCCAGTACATGTACTCAGATAACGGTACAACAGATTTTCTACACTAATGAGGCAGGCTAGTCGACATGCTTTCGCTCACCGCCCCCCTTTACTTCCCTACAGTTTTTTTTCCTTTTAGTTTTACTCACGCTCTGTGTTCATGTACATGTAGGCACTACACATCTCTTCTGGCTGCATTTTTATTTTTCTACCCTTTGATGTACTTTCTTTTGCTCTCTGATTTAGCTCTCTATCTCTCTCTCTTTTTCTCTCTACCTCTCTCTCTCCCTATCCCTCTCTTTCTCTATCCCTCTCCCTCTCTTTCTCTTTCTCTCTCTCCCCCTCTCTCTTTCTCTTCCTCGCTCCCCCTTTCTCTCCTCCCCCTCTCTGTCTATCCATTTGTTTGGCTATCTGTCTGTGCGTCTATCAGTTCGTCTGCCTCTCTCTCTCTCTCTCTCTCTCTCTCTCTCTCTCTCTCTCTCTTTCTCCAACCCTACTAGCTCTAACCTTGCTGTCTTCAGACTCGCGCACTTGCGATTCTTTCCTTTCTTTTTGCTAAGCAATACCACAATACACAACCTCTAGCAATATCCCTGGTTTCATTTCTCTAACTCTGAGCGCCCCCTCCCTTGTCAGACGTTAGTCTTGGGGCCTGTGCACAATATAGCCTATACAGTGCTAATGTTGGACGTTACGTTAAACCAACTCAACAACAACAAAAAAGCCCCCCCCCACTCTTGTTTTTACCCCCACCATCCATGACTGACGTCTTCTTTTACAACCTTTCGCTGTAAACTCTTGGAACTACTACGAAGACTTACCGAGCCGATTAAAAAAAATCAATGAGTAATTAGATACCTACGTCTTGACCACTAGCTGTTCTCTTTATTATCTTCATCACTTGTTGCTTCCAAAGGGTTAAGATACATGTAAAGCTGTCTATAAGATAAATTTTCCTGCTTCACGATACATTTATAAACATTTGCAATTCTCTTTATCCTCATTTTTAGCGTTCTCCGACTTCTCCTCGATATCCATTATTACTCCTGCCACCTTATCATCACCCCCTACTCTTCGTTATCCCATTTCTTCTCCTTTCTTACTTCATTCTTCTCACCATCCTCCACTATTTCGTCTGTCTCAACTTTCCTACAAATTTTAGCTCTTCTTTCTCCTCTACCGCCTCTCCCTATACCTCCTTCTGCATTTCCTTTTCGATATCCTAGTCCTTCCTCCCGTACCTCCGTTTATGTTATATCGAACTGGAAATCCTTATACCTCCTCCAATACCTCCTTCTGTTTTTCCTTCTCGATATCCTAGTTCTTCCTCACATAACTCCTCCTATGTCATTTCCTACTCAATATCCTTAAACCTCTTCCTAAATCTCCTTAGATATTTCATTCTCAATATACTTATTTCTCCTTTTATACCTCCTCCTATACCTCCTTAAATACTTTCTGTCATTATCAGTATTCCTTCTCCTATACTTCCTCCTAAACCTCCGTAGATATTTTTTGATCGATATTCCTTATTGCTCCTCCTATATTTCCTGCCCGATATCCTTTTCCCCTTCTCCGATAACNTCTACTCTCCCCCCTCACCTGCCTCACTCACCGCTCCGTTCACCTGCCCGAGTGCCCGCGCGAGGCGCCAGCGACTTCTGTTGACCAGTGTCCAGTGAGTGCCCAGTCACCTGCGGCAGCCTGGACTAAGTCCAGATCTAAGTCTTGTCCAGTGTTGTCCACCTCTAGTCCCAGCCTCTCCAGGTCTCTCCAGGTCTCCCACCCCCTCAGAGCGGTAACACGGAGTAATGACCACTAGTAATGAGTAGTGAGTGCCCAGTCACCTGCAGCAGCCTGGACTAAGTCTAGATCTCAGTCTTGTCCAGTCTTGTCCACCTCTCCAGCAGGTCTCCCACCCCCTCAGAGCGGTAACACGGAGTAATGACCACTAGTAATGAGTAGTGAGTGACCTGGCGAGAAAAGTTGCCCGTGGTGAGCGGCTAGCGGCCAGCAGGTTTATGTGGTTTGACCACTCCCCTGATTGACCATCCATCTCTTCAGCCAGGGAGGCGACTGGCATGTTAGTCTCTCCGCGCTCTCTCTCTTCATCTCTCTCTCGCTCTCTCTGTCTCTCTCTCTCCCCCGCTCTCTCTCTCTCTCTCTTTCTCTCTCTTTCTCTCCCTCCCTCTCTCTATCTATTGCCCTGTGTACTGCTTTGTCTGTGTGTGTGTGTGTCTCTACTCACTCTCTGTTCCTCTCTCTCCCTCTTTTTCTTGCTATCTCTCTGTGTAACCTCCCCTTCTCTCTCTCATTCTCTCTCTCTCTCTCTCTCTCTCTCTCTCTCTCTATTGTAGCTCTCATTCTTCCCCTACCTTTCTCTCCCGCTCTTCCTTCCCCCATCTCCCTCTCTCTCACTCCCCTCTCTCTCTCTGTCTCTGTCTCTCTCTCCCCTTCCTCTCTCTCTCCTCCCCCTCTCTCTCTCTCCTCTCTCTCTCTCTCAATTTCTCCCCCCCCTATCCCCCCCTCTCTCCCTCTCTCTCTCTGGACCTAGATGGATTGATTGGATATAAGACCTGGAAGGTTCCACGAGTCCAGTCCTCACGACCAGTTTGTCCACGTCATTAGCCCAGGTCTTCACCTCGCCAGACCATGTCTTAACATCTGACACAGAACCTCCGTAGCACTGATTAATCGCATCTTCATCTACACCAGATCTGGATTCTTTGGGTGTTTTTTTTTTCGAAACCAGGATTATATTGCGCTCACAAACACTACGTCTTGTGCAAATTAATCTCATTTATTATTCGGCGACTTTTAATGTCTTGACCAATTGCCTTTTGCTTGACATTATAATTACATGTATCTTGATTAGTTTGTTTTTGGATGGAAGGAAAAGAGAAAAACAGAATAGTTTTTTTGTTTTTTTTTTACAACGGACGTAATTAAATTTCACTAATTTGATATTCTTCTAATTAACTGCCGAAATGTATCTATAGACCTGAACTCAATATTACAATTTGTTAACATGTGGAATTGGCATACTCTAATAACACATCTGTTATTACATGTGGTAATGGTGTTTTTGCACATGTTTTGATGAAAAAGAAAAAACAGCACTGCCTTGTAGATTAAAGAAAGATCAAGAATTAATAACTATTTCTTTAGAATATTATATTATTGTTGAGATATCAGACTGCAGTGTTTGTTGTAAACTTAAATATAGACTAGTTTTTACCGTTTGTTGTAAACTTAATTATAGACTGTAGTATTAAAATTGCTGTTAGATGTAATCTTGTTATGTTCACCGATTAGTCTAACGTGAATATAGACTATAGTATTTACCGCTTGGTGTAAACTGTAAACTTGAACGAAGAACCATTCTGGAATTTCTGCTTACCGAAGAGACCAGTGTGTACCTTACTAACTGTAACGCTGTAAATCTCGCTGTAATGGCGGGATACACAGTGAGTTCTGCTCAGGAGCGCTGGATATCCACGGCCCTGTGGGAGTGCACGTGCACCCACTGCCAGATGGTGAGTACAATAGCTAAGTAACCAATACTTACCTGTAAGTTGAAGTTTGCTGTATGTTCTACAGAACTGTCAGTGATCTGCTATGGATGCGGTCAGAAATAAAGAGGAGTTATCTATATAAACACCAGAAAATTTACTGAAAAGTGAGAATGTGTGGAACACCGTGGAAGAGGGCTGGCAAAGGCGACCGCTATCCCGAAGACTCCGGCATCAAGTGACGATTTCTCGGCTATCCTCGCACTATCTCATTGGGTCCAATAGCGATCACTGACCAAGTTCTGTGGAATGTGCATTGTACAATATTCTATTGTTTCAATTATAACATCTATGGGTACGAAGTCCAGAGTTGACTTGAGTTGGTTTAATGTTCCTAGGGTAAAAGACGACAGATAAAGGAATCAGCACCGGTGTGCGAGCATAACTCTATCGCAGACTTAAAGCCCCAGTGAGCGATCCGAACATAACATACTTCGGTGGCCCTGGACTAAAACATCGGCTCCCGATGCAAAAGGTCCGTGGTTCGAGCCTTGACGATTTCGCTACCTATTGGTTGGGTCGGTGTCAGTTTTATATGAACGGCTGAGACAGGAGTCGTGGTATCCCCGCCCTGTCTTGTGTGTGGCAGCACATAACATTGTCAGACGTTAGTTATAGATATAGTCTATATAGTGCTGATGTTGGACGTTAAATCAACTCAACTACCTAAACTCCCTGTTCTAGATGTACATTCGGCGCCTGACGGAGACGACTAGATGAGACTCGGAGAGTTTTCTCACGGGGTACTGTGCCCTGGCCCTGAGATGTTTTTGTTATGTTTTCACGTATAGTGTACGACCAGGCTTGTTTCTGGCAGTAATCATCCCCCAAAGTCTTTAAGCATAAATTATTGAGACAGACAGACAGCATGCGAGAACCCATCGCTATCCTCATCATCATTATCATTATCATTAGCATCATCGATTTCGGACGAAAAACGCTTCTTTGTTTCACACTCGATAAGGTTAATCCAAGAGCAGCGATGAGACAAACAGATTTAAACACAACCCTTTTTATCCGCTTTGTGTTCCCTGCTGTTTATAAGTCACTCCCTGTTTTGCACTGTCCTGTGAACGTGTGTCTGATGGGCCGGAAACTGAGAGGTCAAATGATTGTTAATGGCCCTGTCTTGGAACTGGAAATTGGAGTCACTTAATTGTTGTGTCTAGACGCTTGTCTTAAGTGCTTTTTTTTTTTTTTGCTGTTTATTTTTATTTAATGAGTTGATTGATTGGGTTTCATTTTTAAATGTTTTTAAGTGACTCTGTCAACCTTTATACTCTTCCACTCCACCCTCTCTCCGCCTCTTTCTTCCTGTCTCTGAAACTCTCTTTTTTTCCTTTCTTTTTTCTCCTTTTTCCCCCTCAATTCACCCCTCTCCATCTTTATCTCTCTTAATCATGCCCCATTCTCTGTCTGAATCTACGACTGCCTTAACACTTTCCTTAATATTGTAGTTTTCCTCTGAATCCAACTCTCTCTTCCTCTCTCTTTTTCTCTCTCTTTATCTCTCTATCCATTTATCTCTATTTTTATCCTTTTCATTCATTATAAGTATCGCTTCTTTTCTATGTCTTTGCTCCCTCTCGCCCTCTTTCGCTGTCTTTTCCCCCCTCCTTATGTCCGGCACAGCAGAACCACCACCCAAGCGCCGCGCCAGTAAATCACTTGACCACATAAATCACATGCAGGGACCATAAACGCACGCATCCCTGGACAATGGTCGAGCCAGGAGGGGGGTGCCGTAGATCATCATTACCACACGCCTTGGATAATGCCGCAGTAAATCTGGCCTCTCTCCGTGCCTCTCTCGCTCTCCGTCTTAATCTCTTTATTACTATCTCTTTCTCTTTCTCGCTCCCTTTTTTTTTATATATATCTTTCTTGCCTTTGTCTCTATTTTACCATCTATTTCTCTATTTGTCTCGTATGTTTTTCAGCGTCTCTCTCTCTCACTCTCTCTCTCTCTCTCTCTCTCTCTCTCTCTGTCTCTCTCTCTTGGTCCGTATCTCTATCTTCTTATTTATCGTTTACTCTTTTTCTTACTCATTGTCTATTTCTGTTTGTCTGCGTCTTGCTATCTCTCTATCTCTCACTATCAATCTCTGTCTCTGTACCTTTGCGTTTCACTCTCTGTCTATCTGTCTCTCTGTCTGCCTGTTTCTCTCTCTCTCTCTGTCTCTCTCTCTGTCTGTCTCTCTCTCTTTACCTCTCTTTTTTTCTTTCTCTGTCCGTCTCAATCTCTCCCTAATCCTGTCTCTCTACCTCATTTTAACCCCTTTCGCCTCTCTCAGTATCTCTCAATCTCTCAATCTCCCTCAATCTCCGTCTCTCTCTTGATATTTCTCACTCAACCTTATCTTCCCGAGTCCCCCAGTGCTGATTTCAATGACAATCTTCGAACAAAAAAACATGCACGGACCAACTCCTTCAACTTGTTAAGTTATATCGCTACAGATAATCTAAATGGCTGCACTTGTAATCAAGGGGTAAAAAACCATAAAGAAGAGAATAGGAAGGAGCTGCAGCCGAAAAGAGAAAGGAATGACTTATAGAAACAGGCGGAAACTATAAAGGCATGATACAGAGAAAGAGAGAGAGAGAGAAAGAGAGAGAGGGATGGAGAGGGAGAGAAAGAGGATAGAAAGGGGAGATGAATCAAAGCGATAACAAGGGTGATTTAAGACAGCGGGACGGAGAGAATGAAAGTTAGAGAGAGATAGAGAGAGAGAAAACGGAAGAGATCAATAAAGATAACCCGATACACACAGAGAGTGCGTGTGTATGTGTGTGTGGGGGGCGGAAGGAGAGATACAAAGAGAAAGAGAGAAATCACAGAGAGATACTATAGGCCCAGATAGAAACTAGAGCTAGAGAAGCATGTACGTGAGCACTAGACCGGAACGACAACTGCTCACCCCGACTGTGTGACACGTGCATGTCCCCGCCTGGGCCTTGTGTCTCTCTCGTGCGCCCCCCCCCCCCTTTCCTTCCTTGTAACCCCACCCATGTTCCCCCTGGCACCCTGTCCCTCACTCAGAGACAAAGAGAGAAAGAGAGAGAGAGAGAGAGAGATAGAGAGAGAGAGAGAAGACTTAATTGAACGACAACACGCCCCTTAGTTATTGAAGCTACTGTAACATCCAGTCCCAACGCTTCTATCATTATGCGTGTGTGTATGTGTGTATTGTTTGTGCTTGTGTGTGAGTGTGATTGTGAGACTAAGTGACCTTGATTAAGTACTTTTTAAGATTGCTTTGATAGAGTGGTGATTTAGGATAGGTCGTGCGTGTGTTTGTGTCAATTTGAGTTCAAAACAGTAATTAACTAGATGATAGTTTTAGTACTTTTACTTCCAGAAGAGATCTCGAAGCTGATATGAGAGGCAATCGAATGTTCTGATCGTTGTTGTTTTTTATACAAATGAGTGTAAATTAATGGTTATTGTCTGAGTGGACTAATTGTAATTTTGTATTTTTTCCCTTGAGAATAAAAAAAAAAAAAAAAAGATTTATAGTCATGATAACCATTATCAGCATCATTACCATTATCATCATCATCATCATCATCATCATCATCATCATCATCATCATCATCATCATCAGTAGGGAGAAAGAATGTGGACCACAACAAAGAGAGTGAGGGACAGAGATGGGGAAATAAGAAAGAAAAGACAGAGCACAAACAAAGAGACGAAAACATGGGGTAAAACTAAAAGGGGGGAAGAGAAGGAGGACGGAGGGTCGGCGCCAGACCTACGCAACTTCGAAATGCGCGCTTTCATTATTTTAGTTACAAACTAAAAAAAAAACAAAAACCAACGGTTTTAATCGTAGTATTTGATATACGCCACGGGGTATAACAGTACCCAAATAACCAATCACAAAATCCTCATGATTTTCTCATTCTTTTCTCTTCGTTTTCACGTATCATCATTTCCTCATTATCTCCATTCTCCTGTCCTCGCCGGAAAACCTAAATTGAGTTTCGCTGATGTTTTAGACAAAAGGTGTGACATTACGAAGTGGTGCTACTTGGTGCGACTTGGCGCGAACCAGGGTGTGGATTTTCCCGGTGAAGCGTGCAATGTGTTGGGGACCGATGCGTGGTGGAGGCGGAGTGGCTCTTTAATTAAAAAAAAGAAGAGCGCGAGGAAGGCTCTGTGTGTTTGTTGGGCGTGTCTTGGCGTAGGATCAGGTTGTCAACACGCGAGTAATCCGATCAGCTGGTGAGCACTCACTGACACACGACCAAACTTCAGTACTCACGAGCACATGAACAGATTAATCTCAGCACTCACGAACACATGAACATGAACACATGAAGAGGCTAACCCCAGCACTCACGAACACATGAACAGGCTAAACTCAGCACTCACGAACACGTGATCACGAACACATGAACAGGCTAATCTCAGCACTCACGAACACATGAACACAAAAACATGAACAAGCTAACCCCAGCACTAACGAACACATGAACACGAACATATAAACAGACTCACATCAGCACTCACGAACACATGAACAGACTAACCTCATCACTCACGAACACATGAACAGACTAACCTCATCACTCACGAACACATGAACAGGCTAACCTCAGCACTCACGAACACATGATCATGTTCTTCCTCTCCCTCTCTTTGACTTCAGCTTTCTCTTAGTTTGACTGTAATGTGATTTTTTTTTTCAGTCATCCCACTCTGAATTTGTCATTCTCTCTCTTTCTCTCTCTCTCTCTGTATCTATTCTTTCTCTCTCTACGTCTCTCTCTCTCTCTCTCTCTCTCTCTCTCTCTACTATCTATCTATCTATCTACTGCCCCACTACTGATCCCTCCATCACTCACTCTAGTCTAAAACTCCATGTTTTCATGCTTTATTCCGTTCACAGCAGAAACAGACATTAATTATACACAACGGACCTCCGTCATTTGGCTTCGTGTTACAAAAAGCTTTTAGCATGTTCCCTCTCCTTTAATCAACTTATTTATGCCCCCCCCCTCTCCAACTCCAACCTCACCCCCACCACTCAAAACCCTCTCGAAAGTGTTTAAGTTTATTTGAAAATGAAACTTTAGTTTCCCAGCATGCATAAAATACGCTCACTGCCTTCACCAATTAAAAGACTCGTATGGTCCCGTGCAACCATTAGCAACGCCATTAAGTTTTGACAAATTTCTTCATTCCCATCATCATTTTTGTTTTATAATGTGTGGAGTTCTTTGTCATTTTGTATCTGCATTGTATTTAGTGCTGTTTTGCTTTATTCTTTTTTTCCCAATATCCAGTCTTATAATATCTCGTTACTATAGATGCATTATTTTTCCTATTTTTCGCTTTTTTTGCTTAATCCATGAATTCATATATTGCTCCTCCCCTGTGTTTATCACACTTACAAACTCACTTAGCCCCAAACAAAGAACTCCCCCTTAAGGAAACCCCAGGCTGGTTCATCAGTGATTAGAAGGAACCAAATTTAAAAGTCGCCCGGGTCTGGAATTGAAGTTGATTATACAAGACCTGGTCACGGTCCTGTCTGGTTGAGTCCCAGGGTCGTGGTCGTGGGGCTCTTGGGATTTGTCTGAGAGCTCATCAGTCATCACTGGACGGTAGGATGGTGGAGTGTTCTTTTAAAAATTGGAGGAGGGGGGTAGAGATGGAGGCAGAAA
>RQTK01000665.1:233032-248955 GCA_003991915.1 Elysia chlorotica | reverse complement strand
AGGGCTTCACTGAGTCACAAATAATTGGTCTCACGCGTGCATGTTGGTGTTAGACTGTGTGGGTGGAAGAGGGTGTGTGAGTGAGTGGTGGTGTGAGTGAGTGAGTGTGAGTGAAAGTGAGGGATAGAGAGAGTGTGGGAGTGAGAGTTTGTGTGTGGGTGTGTGAGAGAGTGAGGGAGAGAGAGAGACAGAAAGACAGAGAGAGAGTGTGAAAGTGAGGGAGAGTGACGGAGAGAGTGGACGCATTAGGGAATGTGTGTCGGAGAGAGTGAGAGAATGATAAGGAGAGAGATTGAGAGAGTGTGAGATGTAGAAAGAGAGTGAGCTAGAGGAGAGAATGAGTGACTGAAAGAGTGGATGAGTGAGGGAGAATGAGAAGAAGCGAGTGAGGGAATAAGAGAATGACAGAGAGAAAGAAAGAGTTAATGAGTAAGGAAAAGTGTTAAAGAGGGACTGAATGAATGAGAGAGAGAGAGAGTGAAAGAGAGAGAGACAGAGACAGAGAAAGAGTGCGGGTGAGTCCAAATGTGCCACCATGTCTTGGCCAGTCACTTCCGGTGACAAGAGTCCAAATGCATTGTGGGACGTGTGTCTGTCTGCATGTGAAAGACAGTGTGTGTATAATTATGTGGGTGTGAATGTGTGGGAGGCTGGGCAGCTTGTGTGTGTGTGTTGGGGGGGGGGGGGGGGAGCTAGCATCCATTTAGAGGACCCACGGCTCTGTGGGAGTGAGTACCACAGTCTGGTCATCTGGTCAGCTGGTCAGTCTATCAACAACGTGAGCATCGGGATTAGTCCAGGGACCACGGCCCCAGGTCTGATTGGTTTTGACGGAATGTCCAGTGGGGGATCATAGTGGACTCTCAAGGCTAGCGGGGATTTGGAAGATTGGGAGAGAAAGACGTTTCGATTTTCGTTTATTCGTTTTATAGAACCACGTTGTGTTTTTATATATATAGGATTTATGTGGTTCGATCTAATTACTGATTGATAGAACCACAGTGTATCCTTATATATACATAGGGCTGGATTTAATTACTGATTGAGATTGACAAACATTTTTGAGATGCATTATGGGACATGGGACATGGAATATGATCCGTTGTGAAGGGCAATAGTTTGATAATTATTTAATATTTGTGATTAGTTTCCTATCGTACAATTAAATTTACTGACATTGGCGTTGATATATGTGTTGGATTTTCAAGAATCATTCGCTTGGCTTTCTGGAGGAAAAGATTGTCCGATAAAACGGACAGGACATGATACATCATCGTCGTGAAAGCCATAGCGACTGAAACTGTACCCGACCAGTAGACCAACCAGCAGGGCTGCTGGTATGCTGTATCCACCGTTGTTACTCGACTCATCACTAATCTCTGATATCTCGACCGTGCCTTTTGCTCTCCCATCAGTGCAGTGCAGTATTGAGGAAATCTAGCTTAGTAAGTGTGGTTAGTTTGAGGCATCGGAATTTAAGTATGAGCAGTCATTTTAGGGTTTATAAGTAGCATTGCAAGTTTAATATATAATGCAGTGTTTTCTAGGTTTGAAAAGTAGCATTGAAGTATGAGCAAACTTCGATAAAACTCGTAAGCAGCATTAATAAAACGTGCAGTCTTCTTTAGTCTTCATAAATAGCATTGCAATTGTGAGCAGACTTTTTCAGGCTTTATCACTAGTAATGCGGGGTTAAAAGTGTGTCAAACTTGTCTAAGCTTTATACATGTGTACGTATTATTATAAATAATAATGTATTCAGATTTTTCTTGGCTTCATATTGAAGTAACATTCCAAGTTATGCGTGTGCAGTCTTTTTGAAGTTTCATAAGTGGCATTACAAAATTAATACGAATAGTCATCTTTAGGCTTCTGTTGGCCTAAGAAGCATCATTGCATTTGTGATTAGCCTTCTATACGCGTCATTTTACATCTAGTAAGCAGCTGGTTGTATTGTCCTTCCTTGAATGACGGTTCTCACTACCAGCCAAGCATCCTGATATCGTGACATAGAGTGAGCAACTTTCTTAAGGGTCAATCTTGTCCCTCCCTGGATGACTTTTCTGGATGCCAGCCCGGTCTGACCTGGTTCCCGTGCTCCCTAGATGACCCCTCCCAGCGTGGTCACTTCCTCATCATCGCTTCCCCAGGTCTCTCTCGCGTCTGGACACTGGTCTCTCTGTGTGGCCGATAGTGTGTATGTGTAAGACTAAGAGAGTGCGTTATTAACAGTGAAAGCTCGTGGATTTAGATTTAGTTAGTACTGAAATGTGTACAGTTAATTTTAGCTTATGATGAGTAATTCGGGATATGAAGAGGGTGTCAGACAAACCAAATAATTATTGTGCTATTTGAAAAGAGAAAAATCCAATGTTGTTTTTTTTAGGCCTGGACATTGGCTATATCGGCAACAATGTGTAGATTTGTAGATTCAACTGAGTCTCTGAGCCTCTGAAGAACTAACAAATCGGATCCATCAGGGGAACTTTAATTTAGGAGACGTTAAACCGAGAAAATACGTGTAAGAACTCATGGATTTATAGATTGTGGCAATTGAAAACTGTTACTGTGCAGCATAAAAACAGATTATCAGAGGAAGTTTTTTTCTTTTAAAAGTTATATCTTCTGGAAACCAACATACCCGTACATTTCACAGTCTGTCTGAATGCTATGCTTGCGGAGACTCTTCAAAATAAGACTGTAATAATTCCCTCTCTAAAGTAAAACCTCACGGATTAAGACCTTCCTGGAGTTAAAAACTGAACCCTATCAAAAGAGATTAGCGAGTGGATTGTTTGAGTGTATAATCACCAACACTAGCATCACCTGGTACTGGTACGTCATTTCCCGGTCTGTTTGGATGCCATTCTTCAAAGCCATCTTCTTAAATCGCTACACTGGGTGTTCTAGGATTTTGAGCATCTGGGATTTGAACACTGTACCGTTTAAAGAGCTTATCGTGAGCACTAGCTTGACCTCATGTTGCACTGGGTGCTCTAGGATTTAGAGCATCTGGGATTTGAACACTGTACCGTTTAAAGAACTTATCGTGAGCACTAGCTTGACCTCATGTTGCACTGTGTGTTATAGGATTTTGAGAATCTGGGATTTGAACACTGTATATACCGTTTGGTGAGAGCTTACCGTGAGCACTAGCTTGACCTCATGTTGCACTGTGTGTTATAGGATTTTGAGAATCTGGGATTTGAACACTGTGACGCTTAAATAGCTTATCGTGAGCACTAGCTTGACCCCATGTTGCACTGTGTGTTATAGGATTTAGAGCATCTGGGATTTGAACACTGTGTGTACCGTTTGGTGAGAGCTTATCGTGAGCACTTCTAGCTTGACCCCATGTTGCACTGGGTGTTTTAGGATTTTGAGCATCTGGGATTTGAACACTGTGACGTTTAAATAGTTTATCGTGAGCTCTAGCTTGACCTCATGTTGCACTGTGTGAGTCCAGCGTCGGCCCAGCTTTGGAGGGAGACGGATGTGAGTAGAGCTGTTTTTGTATTTGAACCTGCATGCTTTGAAAGTTATTATTTTCATTGCTTTAATATAGATCTTCTTTATCAGTTTGATGTTTGTTGTTGTTGTTGTTGTTGTTGTTGTTGTTGTTGTTGTTGTTGTTGTTGTTGTTGTTGTTGTTGTTGTTATTGTTGTTGTTGTTGTTGTTGTTGTTGTTGTTGTTGTTGTTGTTGTTGTTGTTGTTGTTGTTGCTATTGCTACATTTGTTGTTGATTTTTTTAGGCTTTATGTTTTATAAAAGCTTTTGAATTGTTGACGTCAAATTAAATAAAATGAGCCCCTTATCACCCCCTCCCCTCTAAAAATAATTAGTGGGATAATTTGAATGTATATCCATTGCACCAACTGTATTGTCATTCGGTTCCGTGGTCTATTTGAACTGTTACATTATTCTTCGAGTTCCTTTAAAAGTGACTTGTAGTAGTTCTTTCTCTTTATCTTTAAAACTTTAACTCTCTTTCTCTCTCTCTCTCTCTCTCTCTCTCTCTCTCTCTCTCTCTCTCTCTCTCTCTCTCTACTCCTTCTTCTTCTCCGGAACATTGTTCTTCTCTTCACTTTTTATCCTCTTTTTCTCTATTATAATAACTCCCATCCCTCTCTCTCTCTCTCTCTCTCTCTCTCTCTCTCTCTCCCCCTCTCGCTCTCTCTCTCTAAAAACACAAGTGTCCAATGCGATTAGGATTACCCACACAATGATTATAACTGGGGGTGTAAGAACCTAGTCACCCTACAGGCCTACACCCCGTACTAATAACACTTTCACCGTGGGAAACCGTATGTGGGTATATATACCACAGACCTGAGTGTTGCGGGGAAAACACAACATAAGTCCGAACGTCCGAACCAAGAGTGGACACTGAACAGGGCGGGAAGGGAGGCGGTCAACCGGTCAACCGGTCAAGCGATCAGTCGCTACATAAGTAACGTCCCAGATGTGCAGTGAGCGGAAGTAACTCGAAATACCCACAATCCCCCGCGTATTGCGGTCAAAGCCATTACGAGGGTCTGGGTTTAGTAACAGTTACTACGACTGCTACTACATTGTATTAGTATTACAGGTAGGCTGTATGCATTACATGTATTGTACATTGTATTATAGGCTTTGAGATGTAAGGAGCAATAACGAAATGACGTAATTACACTCTTTAGGTATGAGGTTTTCTGGTCTAGGTTTAGATGCGGGTCCTTGTTTAAAACCGTCTTTGAAAAAAAAAAACTACTTGATCATTGGATTTGGTACTATTAAACAGAACAGATGTAGGAGGCAAACCGGCTCAAGTGGTAGAGCGTTGGTCTCTCAATTGGGAGATTGTCTGTTCAAATCCTACGATCTATTTTTGAAAAATATCTGGTTGGATCAATATCAGTACGATGGTTCAGACAGGAGACTTGGCATCCTATGTAGGTGTGTGACAGTCCGTAAAATCATGGTATCCCCGTCCTGCATCGTGTGTGGCAGCACATAAAATTATCAGACGCCAATCTTGGGACCCGTCCACAATATAGCCCACAATATAGTCCACAATATAGCACTATATAGTGCTGACGTTGGACGTTAAACCAACTCAACAACTCAACATAGACTCTGGTACAAATTCCCTTACTTTACGTCTTCGTTTTCAATACGGACCCCGTTAACGCAAAACCCCTATTGGTTGTTCTGTCCAGCAACGTCCACCGGTCTAGATCCGAATGACCTAGCTTGGGTCAGCGAGTTTGACCGCTGGTCAACTCTGGCCTCATGTCCAGCCAGCCCCGTGATCTGATTGATTGGTTTTCGTTGTTCCTCGTGGGTGTTTTCACGCCTAGTTTGAACTAGAGTGCAACATACGTCTCTCTTACTACACGTCACTCTAATGAACCAGTAGATCTACGGACGTTCATGTAATTTCACGTAGGTGTTGGGACCACAATATGAGTGTTCATGTAATTTCACGTAGGTGTTGGTACCACAATATGAGTGTTCATGTAATTTCACGTAGGTGTTGGGACCACAATATGAGTGTTCATGTAATTTCACGTAGGTGTTGGGACCAGGAGACGAATGTTCATTGTTCAATGTGCTAAGCTGTGCGCTTGCTTACAGCACCGAACTTTCTGCGCCTTTCGTTCCACCCTTTTTAGGGATTTCCCGTAAGACTCTTTACGCGACTGTATAATTCTGAGTAGGTTGATCGTATTCTAGTTCAGTGCATGCATGTGTAGCACTTAAATTAGAGTGCTTTGTAGTACATGTATTCTATTGTTTTCATAAACCTCCCACTCTCTTTTTCACGAACTCTTCCCAATAACAGCTTAATAATTATGCTTTTTGTCTAGTCATAAATTACATCACGCTTGTGATCTTTCATATTACAGTTGTATCTGTTTTCTCTTTCGTTTCCTTCTTGATAGTCGTTTTAAATAAGTAACTGTTGATTTTTTTCTGAAAAGTAAAAAAAAAAATATTTTTTTAATCATACAATTCCGAACGATCGTTTTTTATACAATAATATTGTTTCGTATTATGAATTACACTATAAAAAAAATTCGTTGTTTGTTTTTTTTTTTTTATTGTTTGTTGCTTGTCACCCTCATTAGTGGAGGGTGGGGAGGGGTATTATGATAGGATTGTTTATGAATTCTTGTACATAGATAAAAAGCTGATAAAATGAAAAAGAATGGATGGATTAGCGATAGATAAAATTACACAAAAAGAAAAGTACCGAAGGCATTCAAATCTTGTTTTTCTTTTCTCTCTCTCTTTTTTTTTCTTTTTTGGGGGGTGGGTGGGAAGATTAAGCAATAGTTATGTTGGAAACTAGTCATTATAATCATACCTGTATATCTTTCAAAACATGTTAATCACAATAAATCCCTTTACACACGAACCATTCATTCAAACCAGATACAATCTACCATGTAATGTTTCGTGCGGTCACAAGCAACATTCACGTGAATATGACTCAGGGACAAATAACTCCGCATTAACCACGATTAGGAGCCCAGGTCGCGGGCCACTGCACGCTTATCTGCCCCTTTTTTCTTCTGGAACTTTATCCGAAAGATCTACGTCCATTTCCTGATCCCCATTTAATGGACCTCTTTCCCGTGCCATTGTACGACGGTACATACAGGAGGCAAAGGAACCCCATCGCCGAATAAGGATCTTATTGGCCGGTTAATCTGGCCACCATTTTAAAAGCTTGTGCTATAAACCGGTGTTAATCCTCCAAACACAACCAGTCTTAATCAGAGCTGGTGCTCAATAGTACAATCACCTACGAAGGCTAAAAACATAACTGTATAGTCCTTTGTTATAACCCTGTCGTGTTCGGAGATTAAAGCTGAATAGGAGCCTTACGATTGTAGGGCTCATAGAGGGTACGGGGACGATTGGTGAGCGAATCTTGACTGACGTCCAATCATAGATCTTATCCACACTGATGGAGCCAATGAAGGTGGGACACTGGCTCAAGTGGTAGAGCGTTGATCTCCAGATTTGCATGTCCGCGGTTTGAATCCAACTATTGGTCAAATTATATTTTTATTCTGATTTCGTCTAATGTGACCGACTGAGACAGAATGCCCTACCTCATGTGTTGCAGCACGTAAAATTGTCAGACATTATGTTAGGACCCGCCCACAATTTAACCTATATAGTTCTGACGTTAGACGTTAAAACCAATTCAACTCATCTCAACTAGAGCCAACGAGCTATCAGAAAATCACATACCCAATGGACATGGTGACGCCATCCGTAATCGTTGTTTGGATCACAAAGTCTCTAATGTGGAACATTTTACCCCGTGCCTGTGTCTTTACTATCTACGTTAAGGTCAGTTCCGCCCCAGTGCCTAGTCGTACAATACGTTTCTTACGGGACACGCAGTCAATGACGCAATAACTCAAGGTCACACTGGAGATATCTATGTAGACAAGGTCCAATTGGTTTCTCGAACAAAAGCGTTGACCAAAAGCAAGTTAGTGCGGTGAGTCCGTAAAGATCGAGATCACAATAATTATCTGAAGTATGTTGCCTCATTAGTACGTTACTTTGTGGAGGCGCTCGTGCGGGGAAAAGTGGTCAGGGAGCATGAGGTTTAGAGGGGAGAGAGGGAGAAAGAGAGAGAGAAAGAGGGAGAGAGAGAAAGACAAAGAGAGAGAGAGACAGAGAAAGAGGGAGAGAAAGAGAGGGAGAAAGAGAGCGCGGGAGAAATAGAGAATTATAACGAAAGAAATAAAGATTGAAATAGACAGAGAGAGGAAAAAGAACACAAACAGACTGGGGACAATTTCCGAATTTAGGGGGGGCACAGACGCCTTGTGGTAGAACACCGGCTTTCGGCGCAAGAGGTCCGTGGTTCGAGTCCTGGCAATGTCGCGATGTGACTGGCTGATACAGGAGTCATGGTATCCCTTCCCTGTCTCGTGTGTGGCAGCATATAAAATTGTGAAATCTCAGTATTGGGACTCGTCCACAATATAGCCTATATAGTGCTAATGTTGGACGTTAAACCAACTCATCTACAACTATTTTCTCCAAGTTTAAGTTTATCTAGGTCTTAAGAATTATGTTATACGATGACGGGTTCCAGAGCGAGTTACCCGTAACGTGACTAATCACATAGTAACACTGACCAACTAAACTGGTAATTAAGAAAAAACGCGGCTGTTGGTGCGAGACTCGAACCCCTACCCTTCTGCATTGGACACCGAAGCTTTTACCACAGGTAAACCACTCTCCCCTAAGTAGACACCTGGACTATCACACCAAAAAGGTTAAGTCAGCCTGGGTCGTGAATCCTTAGGGCTCGAACCCCTACCCTTCTACATCGGGGAGCGAAGCTTTTACCCCAGGTCTACCACGCTCACCTATGCAGTCACCTGGTCAATCTCACCACTAAGGTTATTAAGTTAGCCTGGGTAGAGAATCCTTAGGGCTCGAACTACTACCCTTCGTCATCGGAGACTGAAGCTTTAACACCAGTACTACGACGCTCCCCTATGCAGACACCTGGACTATCACACCAATAAGGTTATTAAGTGAGCCTGGGTGGAGAATCGGGTATAAGTATTCTTGACCTACTGCACTAAGCACTTTCATATCCCCAAGAACACTCCATCAGAAAAGGGTCTTTAGATACAAAAAATATTGTAGAGTGTTTAGTATTAATCCCTCTGCAGGCTGAGAGAGAGAGAGAGGGGGAGGGAGGGAGGGAGAGAGAGAGAAAGAGAGAGAGAGGGAAAGAGAGATAGAAAGAGAGAAAGACAGACAGAGAGAGAGAGATAGGGGGAGAGAGAAAGAGAGAGAGTGGGCGGAGAGAAAGAGAGAGAGAGAGAGAGAGAGAGAGAGAGAGAGAGAGGAGACCGAGGGACAAAGACAGAAAGAGAATGAGCGAGAGAAATTGCGAACGAGAGAGATATAGATGTGGAGAGAGAGAGAAAGAGAAATATAGAGAGATAGAGAGAGATAGAGAGAGATAGAGAGATCACGAAAGAGCACTAAGAGAGCACTATAGGGTAGAGAGCGGATCTAGAATCCACATCCACTCCGATCCAGATCTACATCTCGAGCCGTTAAATGCGACTTCCGACGGATTAGTGCTAATGAGGTTCGCCTTGTCCTTACAATCTTTCCTCCCTCTCAGGAGAGCTTACGCTAATATACTAGGCTGTGATAAATACACAACAATAGGCTTACAAAACTAAAGGGTGGGGATAATTATAGCTCCACATCTGGACGGGTGTTAATGCAGAAGCTTGACCGTAGTCCAGCCCCTCTGTTACTGTTAGTACTCTTAGTACCCTACTGTTAGTAGTGCCTGTAGCCTAGTCCAGCCCTTCGGAAGGATTAGATCTAGAGTTTAGAGCGTGCTCACAAAAATAGACCCTTGCTCTGTAGATCTTATGGTTTAACAATGGAAGACGACGTTAATAGATGCGGCACGTTATAATTATATTCTTTGAGATTGGAGATTGACTCCTAGCATTAGGTGGTGTGTATATATTAGAGGGGTGGGGTGACTGGTGCCAGGGTTCAATCTAGAGAGGTCATTGGAAGCCTTATCTGGGAACAGAGAGAAAGAGAGAGAGAGAGAGGGGGGTGGTGGTGGTGGTGTAAATATAGAATAAACTTGATTCAATGGTAACCAAGGCGTTCAAAAATAGAAGGCCAAGTCACCGAATTGAAAGAAGTGAAAAGATTTTGGTACACCAAGGATAAAAGTGATTATGTTTCCTTTAATTTTAAGCGTAGATAGGGCAGAGTGATACTTAGAGAGTATTTTTCAGCCCACACGATCAGCCTATACTACAAATATGTATACTGCCCTATCTATGTTCGCACTATTTTGAGTTATTTTGAAAATTCATAAATGATCGGTTATTTGATATCTATTGTTGCTAAAGAATAGTTGCGCAGCGTTATGCGAAGGTGTTCATAAATATGGCTCACTTTGATTCTTGCAGCAAGTTTTTGTATATTTCGGTGACTTTGCCTTATATTTTTGGACGCCTTGATGGTAACCAAGAAAAAGGAGGGAGACAGAGGGAAAGGGCCATGAAACCCCCCCCCCCCCTCCCCCGCGACATTTTGTATCGATCTGCTCTTTGGTTACCGAACCCCTTCCATCAGACTCTGTCTCCAGAAGCCTAGCAACCCTGTCCCTACCATACAAGGCATCTCCAAAAGTGACACCCTTTACTCGTCCAGATCTGCCCCCTACCCCCCTTTCCACTTCCTCCCCCGTGCCCCTTTCCATTTTGATGTTTCATGCATCCCCAATACTTGCACTTGTACAAGCCTCCCAGCCCTTCAGTCTCCCCAATGTTGATCTAACTAAACCTTTTTTGTTGTCTTTTTTCTTTCCATTGTCATGATTATCAACACTTTCTTAAGAAAAGAAAAGACTTCGGAGGCATGGAAGTAATATAACTCTTAACCAGCTATTTCTTTGTTTTGTAAATCCTCTTTTTAAACTTACCCACCCCCTCCCTACTCCGAAAGAAACAACAACAAAACAAAACAAAAACAGAAACGACACAAGAAAAAAAAACCTCGTACACACACACACACACACACACACACAATACACTTTTTTTGATTTTTGATTTTTGATTTTTGATTTTAGACGAAACGAGGCACCTGCTTTAACACCCCTAAAAATAAAGGACGTACAAGTTGAAGTTGTTGACACATACAAATATCTTGGCCTCACCATTGATTGTAAACTTTCTTTTAACGCACATATTGAAATACTGATTAAAAAAGCTAATCAACGACTATATTTTTTAAGGAAATTAAAGTCTTTCGATGTCGATTACAATATTATGAAAATCTTTTATGTTTCCTGTATCCAAAGTTTAATTTCTTTTGGAATTACATGTTTTGGAGGAAACCTATCAAAAGCACACTCGCAAAGAGTAGAAAAAATAATAAAGAAAGCTTCCCGAATTATTGGCTGTGAACTGACGTCTTTCAAAGACATGTATTTTTTACAAGTAATTAAAAAAGCTAAATGTATTACATCAGACACAAACCATCCTCTACATAGTGAATACGAAACGTCCAAAAGAAGCAACAGACTATTATCAAAAAGAGCAAGAACAGATAGATACAAAAACTCATTCATACCAACATCCATTAGGCGACTACAAAATAGCTTTAACTAGAGCGGGGCGAACGTTGTCTCCGGGTCGGGAGAATCGCAGTCGGGATTTTTTGTGTTTGTATGCAGTATTTAAATGTATTCTTGTATATGCGTGAAGAGTTGTATGTTTGAAATCGCTCATTATATTTTATTATTATTATCATCACTATTTTTATGTCACACATGTACAACTGGTGTATTTATGTATGTATGACCACGAAAAATTTCCCTATGGGACAATAAAGGATTATCTTATCTTATCTTATCTTATCTTATCTTACCTATCCTCTCTTGCATCATTGCATCATGCTTTTCTACCGGAACCAGCGAATTTCTCTGTGTTTAACGTCTCCTAGGTTACCTGAGAAATTCTAAACGGAGACCTGGAGACCTTCCTTCTGTTGTACTCCCCCCCCCCCTTTCCCCCTATTATCATCCCCCATCCCCCAATGTCACAGCGTTTCTTGGGATGTTCAAAGAAACCGAACGGTATCCGAGTAAAGTCCCCCTTTTCCATGACCATCAAAAAGCCTTCGGAAAAACCCAAAAGATTCCCACCTCTTGTAATCACAGCAGAACGGATCAAGTGTGTCGTAATCCTCGACAAATGGTCATAAAGTTTAAAACGGGATTCAAACGGACCCCAGGCCTTTCAAGCAACGGCTTAAACAGATTTTCAAACACCAGGCCTTTGTTTTCTTTTCTTGAAGTCTTTTGATTTTGACCGGATGTCTTTGCGTTGAATCTCATTTCTCAGAAGAAAAAAAAAGATTATCTAACCATTGAAAAACACCGCGGATTATGTAACTTTTAAAGAAAAGCGAGTGAAAGATTGTGACTCTGTGTCATTTCTGATGTGTTTGCATTTTAATACTACCACTTGTTCGCGGGTTTAAGCTTCAAAGGGTGGTCATAGCATATAAAGGACTTTGAAATTCTGGCTGGCTTGCTTCAGTTCTAGCATAGTGGGATGCTGGGAAATGGGAAATGTCATGGTTTGAAAATGGGAGGCTTCATGATTGTGTCTTTGGTTCGAGTTTTAAGCGAAGGTGTACCCTTGATTGAATGTCTCGTATATCCCAAAAAATGTTATATACGGTGACGGGGTCCATAGCGGAATGTCTGAGTCTTGAGTGGTCACATTATACATTGCACTTACCTAACTTAACCAGTAGAAAAAGATGTTGATTATTTTGATCTAGTGATTTCCTCCTTCTATCCGGACTCTGTGACCAAATAAGACAAGAGTCCAGGGCTCCCCTCCCTGTCTGAAGTGTGGCAGTATAATTATACAATTAAGATAGGTTAGTCCTGGAACCCGTCCACAGTGTAGCCTATATCTTGCTGACGTTAGACGTTCAGCAAACAAGTCAATTCAATTTTACCCAAACACTAGTGTCAGTAAGGTTAATGGATCATATATAATGTTGAACGTTGCGTGCGTCTGATGACGAGACCTCAAAACAGATGATGCTCACAGATACGATATATATAATAATAGTTACGAAAGCCCAGCATGTGAAAAGAGAAAACCTAGGCTGGTCACATTAAACATCATACTGATACCTACTCAACCAGAAGGAAAAGATGCTGCTGTGTTTGAATGTTGCTGGTTTCCAACTTCTGCCTCGACTCCAGTGTGAGTAGACCGGCTGAGACAGGAGTCATGGTATCCCCGCCCTGTCTCGTGTGTGGCAGCACATAAAATTGTCAGACGTCTGTCTTGGGGCCCGTCCACAATATAGCCTATATAGTGCTGATGTTGGACGTTAAACCAACTCAACTTACACTACAAATCATATTACGATGTTTAGCGTTGTGTAAGGCCTAAAGGCGCGACTCGACTCTATAACAGATTACAGATTGTAACACTAACAGATCCGGACTCTTTACTTACGTAAGCCTAGCACTTACGAGACGGAACGCGTGGATTAAGACGTAACGAAAGCGGATCAAGTGGATAATCTTTGCGGAAAGAAGGGCCGTAATCAGACAGATCAACGGTGAGAGAGAGAGTGAGAGGGAGAGAGAGAGAGAGAGAGAGGTGGGGAGAGAGAGAGGGGAAGAGAAGGGAGAAGAGAAGGAGAGAGAGAAAGAGAGGGAGAGAGAGAGAGAGGGAAAGGGAGAAAGAGAGGGATAGAGAGAGAGAGAGAAAGAGAGAAAGGGAGAGAGAGAGAGAGAGAGAGTGGAATTCTTTCTTTCTTTCTTTCTTTCAGAGGGAAAGAGAGCGGCGAGAGAGGGGAAGAGAAGGGGAGAGAGAGAGAAAGAGAGAGAGAGAGAGAGAGAGAGAGAGAGAAGGAGAAAGAGAAGAGAAGGAGAGAGAGAGAGCGAAATTATTTCTTTCTTTCTTTCATGGTCTAACGTCTCCTAGTTTCCCGTGAAACAGAAAGGAGTAGAAAAAAAACCCGGGGGTATCCTATAAGAATAAAAACAAGTTTGGGGGATTTTATTCACGGGAGATAAGCGTGGTACATGTATTTCATAGACCAGGTGCAAATCCTGATCTCAGACAGGTTACTCCAACCTGCGTCAGATACCGGGGATTTGGAACTAGATCTGGGGGTTCGAGGTAGAGTTTGTATTTACGGCGTTGCCAGCCATGGAAAATATTATGGGCGGGAAAATTGGAATTATTTCTATTAACTCGGTCGAGGTTGACTTTCAGAGACGTTCACAGAGATGTTTGCATTGTTGTATTGGCGGGAAGAAGGAGGGGGTGGTCATAGTAGGTGTGTGTGTGTAAGGGGAGGGGGAGGTAAGAGAGATAGAGAGAGAGAGAGAGAGAGAGAGAGAGAAATATAGAGAGAAAGAGAGGAGAGAGAAACAGAGAGAGAAAGGGAGAAAGAGAGACAGTGAGAACGAAAGAGAGGAATAGAGAGAGGAGAAACAGAAAGACAGACAGAGAGACAGACTGACAGAGATAGAGACAGAAAAAGAGACACAGACATGCATATACAATGTAGAGAAACGATTTCTAAAATACTAAAGATTTAGAGTATTTTGATAACCAGATAGAACTATTGAAAACTAAGATGACATTAATCATTAAAACGACTTAGAGCCGTAAGTACAATGTCGCGGTAGCACGTAAATATGCAAATAAGACGGTTTACGACAAGTCTTTAGCTACGAATATGTTGTAATTACAGCTCCTAACCATCATCACACGGACAGTCCTACGGAGATTCGAACTAGCAACTTTGCGGGTAGAGGCAGTGCGTTCTACAAGACCACTTTGTCTTTTTCATGCCCTACGCTTATTTTAGCATACCCCATCTCAGCCTGAATCGAAACAATATAAAACCCCCGACCTTGAAAGATACCGGCTGAGACAGGAGTCATGGTATCTCCGCCCTGTCTCGTGTGTGGCAGCACATAAAATTGTCAGACGTCCGTCTTGGGGCCCGTCCACAATATAGCTTATATAGTGCTGCTGTTGGACGTTAACCCACCCCAACCAACCAAGCTTATTTCAATGTCCTCGACTCACCCGCATCTCTCTTCAGCCGCAGATGCTTCTTCCGATTCTTTGTCGCCTCTTCTTGCAAAGAATTATACAGCTGGTTCGTAAAATCGCTGTCATCTTCTCTCTCTCTCTCTCTTTTTCTTTCTCTCGCTTGCTCTCTCTCTCTATTGTTCTCCACACTCTGTGAATTATCTTTGCATTTGAACCATTGCGTTGCCCTCTCTCTCCTCTCCACCTCTCTCTTTCTCTCTATCTCCTTCAAAACTTTTCTACATGCGGTATTTTGCTCACTCTCCATACTGACCCTCCTCCCCTTCTCTCTCTCTGCTTCTCTCTCTCTCTCTCTTTCTCTCTCTCCTTTTGTATTTATCTCTCTTTTTCTTCTCCCTCTCTCGCTCTCTTTACCTCTTTCTCTTCTCCCCACAAACTTCAGTAAAATCACAGGAACGAGACAATGCCACACTGCCCCTCTCACAATGACTCTCGGACTCTCAACAACAGAGACTTTGCGAAATCCTTTTCCAAATCAAAACGAAGACGTTGGGTAAGGGACAGTGGAACCTACACCGGCGTCCAATCAAAGCTCAATCCTAGAGTTACGGAGCGAATCAGAACAGCGATCAGAAAGAGAAAAAAAAATTCAAATTCGACGTTGTGATTACGTTTCCCATTACCGTCACACATACATCGCAAAGCCTGTAAAACCAAACACCAGACCCCAGACACTGCATGTTTAAGTGATCCCTCCCGTCAACCTGTCCAGGCATGGGGCCTTGGACCCCTAACTCCCCCTTCTGTCTCTGTCTCTCTCTCTCCCTCTGTCTCTCTCTCTCTCTCTCTCTCTCCCTCTCTCTCTCTATGCCTCTCTTTCTCTCTATGTCTCTCTCTATCTCTCTCTCCCCCTCTCTCTCTCTCTCTCTCGCTCTTTCTCTCTGTCTCAGACACCCTCGTCCCGCTGGTCTCTTGGGGGTAACTTAATAACACTGCAAATAATCGAGCACAAAACATCAAAGGAAATCCCCCGTCCACTTCAGAAGCCGTTTTGGTTGGAGTTTTCTTTTCTTTTCTTTTTCTCCCTTCTTCAATAATTCTCAGACTTTGCTTTGTGTGTATGTGTGTGTGTGTGTGTGTGTGTGTGTGTGTGTGTGTGCCCCTCTTCAATAATTCTCATATTTTTTTCTTTTTTTTGCGCCTGTTTAAATTTGGCTTCATGCTTGCAATGCTAATGCTTTGCATGGTATGCTATGCTTTGCTTTCTCCCCCCCCCCCCCTCTCAATTTTTCCCCTCTCCTAAT
>RQTK01000665.1:205088-220088 GCA_003991915.1 Elysia chlorotica | reverse complement strand
CGGGCGCTGATGATACATGATACAAGGAGCGCACTTTTGAATTTTCAGGAGCCTTGAGTTTTTGTTTTTCTTTTCCTTCCGCTTGGAATTTTGGAATTTGCGTTTATCAAGATTTGTGATTCCCCCACTTGTTGGATTTATAAAGTGTATCTTTTTGTTTTTCATTCAAAACTTGGATTCTTATTTTGTGGTGACTTTTGGATTTCTTCTTTTTAGTTTCCAGTGTAAGGTTGGTACGCAAGTAAGTTAGTAAGGTGGTAACACTTCAGCTCGGTCACTAGTTGCGTAATAATATTAGGATAAGTGTCGTGCAATCTGAAAAGTTGATTTTTAACAAGCCTATGAAAAGTTTAGTGCTTCGAGTAAATTATTGTGGGTGTTTTCTTTTTTCCGCATCGTTATATACTTAAAACGTGTTCCGAGCTTCATATCGAACGGTGCTAGAATCTTGTAAGAATCGCTCGATTTGTCCATGGTTGTAATACTGTTTAAAAACATGACATACAACAATCATCAAAAACTTAGAGGGTCACCCGCCGCCGCCTCTATAGACAGCAGTTTTACTGATCGCGACTCGCGGGTCATCGTAACTGCGGATTTCGCCCAGTCGGCTCGTTCAGTTCAGTTACTGAGTTTGGTCTAGAGTCTAGAGATCGAGACTCTAGTTGTTTCGCTCTTCAGCGTTTGGCGTACAGTGTAGGCCTATAATATTTTGCCCATTCGGCTGGTTATGTTACTGAGTTAGGCCTAGACCAAGAATCGCCTAGATCTATATCTGGTAGTTTCGCTGTTCAGCGTTCGGCGTATACAGTGGTAGGCCTATAATAAAATTATTCGCTGGTTGTTGTTATTATTGTTGTTGTTGCGGGCGTTGATGATACATGATACAAGGAGCGCACTTTTGAATTTTTCAGGAGCCTGGAGTTTTTTCGTTTTATTTCTTTCCGGTTGGGATTTTTCGTTTATCAAGATTTGTGTTTCCCCCACTTGTTGGATTTATGAAGCGTATTTTTTTTGTTTTTCATTCAAAACTTGGATTCTTGATTATTTTGTGGTGACGTTTGGATTTTTTCTTTTTGGTTTCCAGTGTAAGGTTGGTACGCAAGTAGGTTAGTTAGGTGGTTACACTTATGTTCGATCACTAGTTGCGTAATTATATTATGATAAGTGTCGTGCAATCTGAAAAGTTGATTTTAACAAGATTATGGGAAGTAGAGTGCTTCGAGTGATTATAAGGTTTTTTTTTCGCATCGCTAAATAATTAAATGTGTTCGGAGCTCATATCATATACCGATATACAGAACTTGTAAGAAGCGTTCGATTCGTCCTTGGTTGTGATACTATTTTAAAAACATGACATACAACAGTCGTCAAAACTTAATGTGCTGTTATAAAACAGATAGATGGAAATGTACACTTGTTTAATTGTTCCACGAGTTATTTTGGAAAATGAATTTTTTTAGGATAATATTATAATATTATTCTTTATATTAAATGAATACACGAACAATGAACAACTATTTAAAAAAGCGCAAAATTATAGTCATCCATTTTACTTCCCCAGTGTGACTATTTTGCAATGGCGAGATAATAATAAAGTTATTCAAGCCTATGCCTTTGTCATGTTGACGTGGTTTAACATACATTTTTAATTTCTTAAAGTATCTTTAATCTTTTTTCTCAGCGAGAGCCGTAATCTAAATTATTATCGTCAGTATTATTATTATTATTATTATTATTATTATTATTATTATTATTATTATTATGGGGGGGTGAATGAGAAAAAGGAATGGGAAGTTGAGAATGAGAGAGGTAGAGGAAAGGAAAGGTGAAAAGAATGATAAAGAGAGAGCGGTAAAAGAATGAGAGAGAGGTCAATAGAATAAGAAAGAAGTAGCAGGAGAGAAAGAGAGAGAGGCGGACGCAGAGAATGAGCCCGATGTAGAGAAAGATAGAGAGAGAAGGAAAGAGGCGCAGAGAATGAGCCACATAAAGAGAGAGATAAAGAGAGGCACATAGAGAGAGCCAGAGATATAGGGAGATGGAGAGAGGCACATAAAAAGAGCTAGATATAGAGAGAGATTGAGAGAGAAGGAAAGAGGCGCATAAAATAACCCACATAGAGAGAGAGAGATTGAGAGAGAATTGGAGAGAGGCACACAGAAAAAACTAAAGATATATAGAGAGAGATTGAGAGAGATACAGAGAGAGAGAGGCAGATAGAAAGAACCAAAGATATACAAAGAGAGATAGAGAGAGAAAGAGAAGGAGATAGTCACAGGAGGCCGGTGTAGTGGTGAGAGCCACACAATAGCCCAGGCTCCGCTCTATTGGCTCTTTACGGTAGTCTACCTGGAAATCTTCCCTTTGATCTTAACACTCCCTCTCTCTCTCTCCCTCTCTCTCTCTCCCTTTCTCCTATACACTATACAACCCAGTGTTGATCCAGCGCTGTTTGACCGCCGAACAGTAGAACTAGAACTAGAAGCCTTACCATTACGCCAAGGCGCCCATAACTAATTCATAACTGATTATACATAAAGTCAAACCCCCCTTAACTTAAACAGCAAGCGCCTCTCCCTGGATCCCTGGACTCCCCGCCCCGCTAGGTAGGCATAGACCTTGTGACTTGTCTCTTCCAGGTGGACTCTTGCTGCCTGGGACTGCGGCCAAAACTGTCATGCGACAAGACCCCCCCCCCCTCTTCCCAACAAAACTTATCTATCACCTTGGTCAGAAGTTGACGTCTTGAAGCCCCCGGGTCCATGGGTAGAATAATAATACGTGTAATAATAATATCAGCCCTGGAGTTAACGTATGAAGCGACGACACAGTGGTGCCTGTGGAGAGGTCTTGTGATAAATAATTTTCATGTTGTGTTATGAATTATAGTTCCGTTACAGAATTGACTACATGTACTAACGAGCGGGGCTAGGCTGGTCTTCACTTAAAAAAAAAAGTAATTTAATAATAATAATAATAATAATAATAATAATAATAATAATAATAATAATAATAATAATAATAATAATAATGGTAATAATGATAATAGCAGGTGGTATCTTCAGTCACTGGGTATACTATGTCATCACCACATGGTTGTAACATGGTGTTTATTGATGTCATTGAGTAGATCTTCTCTCTCTCTCTCTCTCTCTCTCTCTCTCTCTCTTTCTATCTCTCTCTGTTTATATGTCTCTCTTTCCTTCTCTCCCGCTCTCTCATTTTCACTCTCGCTTTCATTCTCTCTCTCCTTTTCTCTCCCTCTTTCTTTCTCCCTCCCCCCCTCTCTCATTCTCTCTCTCTCTCTTCCTCGCTCTCCCTCTCCCTCTCTCCCTCTCTCTCTCCCTCTCTCTCTGTTTGTCTCTCCCTTCATGATTAAACGCCGATGTGCATTTTCTAACCTATCGTCTTCGTTTTCTATACGTAACCCGATACCGCAAAACCTCCAATGACCTCTCACCCTGACAACCCTAACTCGCCACATTCTAATTTCATTATTTTAATACCACGTACCATGATTGTGATTCGGACTTCGGATTCAAGCTCAGTCAGTCTGTCTCTCCCTACAAGATAATAATAATTATTCCGACTTCGACATTTTCACATAATAAATTTTAATATCGGCGTGTGACCAAGTACATGTAATAGGCTGATAGCAGCTGAAAGCTTTATTGAGCGTCTTGCTCTTTATCTCTCTCTCTCTCTCTCTCTCTCTCTCTCTCTCTCTCTCTCTCTCTCTCTCTCTCTATCTCTCTCTTTCTCTTTATCTATATATCTCTCTATATCTCTCTTTCTCCCTCTTTCTCTATCTTTCTATTTCACTCTTTATCTCTCTATCTCTCTCTACCTCTCTCTTCTAGGTAACTGTATTATGTGTTTTGCGAGATGCACGACCAAAAGGAATAACGTAATATTGGCCCAGAGACGTAATATTTATTTATCCAATGCCGTGCCCTGTAACTGGATGGGTCGGGGTGTCAGTATAATGTCACCGCCTAAAACAGGGTTCATGGCTTCCCCGCCTTGTCTCGTGTGTGGCAGCACATACAATTGTCAGACGTCAGTCTTGAGGCCCATCGACGGTATAGCCTATATAGTGATGACGTTGAACGTTAAACCAGCTTAACACAACTCAACTCACTTTGCTCCCTAAGTCTAGAATTGGGGCCTCATTGGACTTCAGTGCACATAATTATATCCCTTACCTTTCCGCTCCGTTTTTGTTTTTGTTTTGTTTTGTTGCCTCTTTATCGCATAACCTCTGTTGTATTGATAATTAATGGTAAACAGTGAACTTTATCCGACCTTTACGTCGCTCTCCGTGTCTAATTAATACAAGAATATTAAAATATCAGGCGAGGCAATATCGCCTGTCGAACAAACTCTTGTAATATTAATAGTGTGCTTGTTATTTGACATTTCGAAATAAAAAAGTAGGTGGGGATATCGATTATAATAATTATGTAAAAATATGCTTTGCTTTTAACTGGGAAAAAAAAAAAAGAGAGAGAGAGAGCAGACAGACAAACTAATAGACAGACAGACATAGAAGCAGAGACAGGGGCAGACAAAGATAGGAACAGGGACATACACGTGATCCTAGAATGAAACAAACAAGAGAGAGAGAAAGGGAGAGATAGATGGAGAGAGAGAGAGAGAGAGAGAGAGAGAGAGAGAGAGAGAGAGAGAGAGCGAGAGAGAGACGTCGACAACGGAGTCAAAATGGACACAAATCTTTGCCAGGAAAGAAACGGACAAACACTCAACAGCACCTTGGTTGCCATTAGCTTTCTGCCCCATTTCCAGTATTTAAGAGCTCATTGGAATGACTTACTTATCCTCAATCGAATGTATTGGGTACGTTAAGCAACACTGGTTTGATCTTACATTTAAAAAAATTTATAGGGCCGTGATGTTAGCTTAAGGGGCACTATGATAATGACACGCTTTCTTCAAAACAAACTGTCTGTGTGTATCTTCGTCCACGGAATTCAAATTCTCAGGCAAATGCAGATATTTAACAAGTCCGCCGTTTCTAACGGGGTTTTTAACGTGTACCTGTCAAGGTAGAACGCATATTAAGTCTTGTGTCGGAATTTGTCTGGTTTCGGCCCCTACTGGTTAGATCGAATTCAATGTGTAATAATTTATGATTTTGTGAGAAAAGAGTTCTTGTATATAATAGCCGCTCCGTCTCTATGTATGTTTGTATTAGCCCTGGCATTGTCAGATCTTACCCTCGGGACCCGTCAACAAATAGGATCTTCTTTCATACCCAAGGAACCGTTTAACGTTTTCATGATCTAGGAACCGTTTAACGTTTAATTAGGAGCGGATAGTCTCCTCTACAAAGTTTATATTAACTACACCTTAACACGCCATAACAAGCAAACACAGGAACCGGCGGGATATGGATCAGATTCAATCAGTATCAGAAACACACGATTTCCAGGTCCGATCGCAATCATGCACCCCGCCTAGCCAGCCTAGCCGCGTCTCGTATCGAGTAAATCCGCCTAACCCAGGAGACGTGTGAAGAGAAAATAGCGCCGCCGTAGGCTGGTTCGTTCACCCGGATTAATCCGCGGATATTGACGGGGCGACCATTTCTAGCGACTCTTCGGCGAACACGTCTTCGATGTCGCAAATGTCAAGGTCGTTGCGACGGTGGTGGTGGAGGATTCGTATGATGTGCGTTTTGACCTTATTCTAAAAATAACCGAGAGTGTTCAAGGTTCGTCACGTCGGTTGGATGGATCGTGGTCGAGAAAAACTGGAGGTGGTTGTGTGGACGTCTCTAGAGGATTGTTAGGGGAGAAACAAACCAAAACAAAGCATTAGATTAATTAAGCGGAGATACGTGGTGTGGGTAAGAGAGATAGAGAGAGAGAGAGAGAGAGAGAGAGAGAGAGAGAGAGACAGAGAGAAATAGAGAGAGACAGAGAGTTAGATAGGATTCGTTTATATTAGATAGTGATAGGCAGACTATAAATTAATATGCCACATACTTTCGTAATTGACGACGTGCATACATAGATAAAATAAAATACATTCTAAAGAAGGAATCACATTGTTTAGTTCTTTTATTTTGATGCACACTGAAATAACATCTCAGAAATAGACTATAAAACGTCTCCTCTTGTCAAAATGATAATCGTAGTAAAACATGATAACGGTATTTACACTTTTGTGCAGTTTTAAATATAAGATAATTACAATCCTAATTTGTATCATTTTCTTTTCAAATATCAGTTTATCGCTAATCCGTGATAGAATATCTACAATTATCAATCAGCTATTTCCATATCGGATTTGATTTTGCTGGTTTGAAAACTGAATCATACTAAGAATTTTAACCCATCCTTGAAATTCACTGGACGTTATTCTATGCGTATTAGCTCAGTGGTACAATGGTAACTTGCTTTGCTTTTGTGGATTTACTTTAAACTAGTATCAGTCCAACGGTACCATTACCAGTGTCATTACCAGATGTTTTCACATACGCCAACAGACATCTTTCTGTTTACACCTGGATGTACCTGCACGACTATATACTCAACCTTTTCACTGAATCTGGATACTTTTTCATTCACCACGTAAGTAAAGGAGGTGCTTATTGTGTGGTTCATACTCCTGATATGTAACCCAGTGTCAGTTACTGTTTAAGGCTACGCCTAGATTGACCATGAGGCACCGGACAGTTTCGGATTCGATGGCTTCCACCACCAGCATCTCCTCCACGACCTGTACCGGAAGTCGGAGTTCTGCGGCTGCGCGGAGGAGGCCCATGTTCTCTATGAAGAGACTGTTCTGTGGGATAAAACGCTGTTCGTCTATCACACTGGTAAGCTAGGGGAGGTAGAAAAGGGAGGGAGGAGAGGGGATAGAGAGAGATAGAGAGGGTGAGTGAGAGGGGGGTGAGAGAGAGAGAAAAAGAGAGAGAGAGATAGAGAGAGAGAGAGAGAGAGAGAGAGAGAGATTGTTATGTGGGATACATTTCTGCCCGTCCATGACACTGGTAAGTTTGGGGAGGTGGCGAGAGAGGGGAGAGAGGCAGAGAGAGTGAATGGGATAGAGAGAGGAAGTGGAAGAATTAATGAGACAGGGAGAAGGGAGTGAGAGTATTTAGCAAGATGTGTACAGAGAGATAGAGTCAGATAGTAAGAGATGTGGTAGAGAGCAGAAATGTATACCTTTTAAGCTACATCTAATTTTTTTAATCGGTGTCCAACTAGGTTTAATTTGTTTGGTTTTTATTTGTTTTTCAATCTATATCTTTTCAATTTACTTTTTTTTTTTACTCTCGCTACTTGTATTTAGATATTTTTCCTTAAGGCCGTCTGTCTATTTACCCCTCAACCCAAATTAAACCATCATTGTTTTAATATCATGCTCAAATCCCGAATAATTATTTCCATTGTATATACTGTACCTTTCTGAGAACACACCAATATGAAAATCTGTGTAGGCCTACTTGGTATGCAAGGGGTTCACTAGGCCAGACTACGGCGACGAGACAGTCTCGTCTGTCTTGTGGCGTTCTCGTGCTGAGTGGATGACATGTGTCTTCTGTCTTAAGACAACAGCACTATATCACCCACCACAGGGCCAGGGGTTTCTGACGGATTTCTTTATAACTGGGGATTACACCTATTTGACATACACAATAAACTGCATTGTCCGTGGCATGTATGTATATGCAAACACAAAAGATCGAAACCTCCACACGGCATGTTTTTTTTTTTTTTTTTTTTTTTTTTTTTGGTTTGGATTGATATGTTTAAGGTGTGCATGTTCTCTGTATAAGATCTGTATAGTATCTGTATGAGAAAGAGATGTGGTCAAATTAATTTATTTTGACGTGTAGTTTAAGCGACCAGTCATTCATTTCCGAGATGATGGATTTAGAAGTGGGCCAGTCGGAAAATTAAAACATAGGCTACGAGGGAAAACACCTGCCATATTATATGGTTTTTGAAATTGAGTTTTGTTTTGTGTATTTGTAGAGGGGGGGTGCAGTATTGTGTGTGTGTGTGTGTTTGTTTTTGTGTGTGTGTGCGTATTTGCAAGAAAATCTGTGAAGTCAACGTAAAAATTAGTTGGCTTTTTCTTTGTTTACTATTTTGCTTACTGTATTATTATTTTAAATGGGGAAGCCGGGGATGGGGGGTCCGGGTAGGTGATTAAAGAAAAAAAAACCACATATACCTTTAATGTTTAAAAGAAGTGTACACAATTGTAGGAATATTTTGTGGTTACGTCTATTACTATGCCACTATTACTCCATACTTCTTGTTTGGGCTTTGTGGAGGTAAATTCATGTTTTGTGATAACGGTAACATACAACAATCTAACAATCTAACATCATTAAACCTGGGCCGCCTAATCAACTCTCACTCGCCCCACGACAAGTCTCGTGTTTCTTTTTAATTACCGTGCGACAGATAGCCCGAATACGGCGCCATGTTTTACAACAGTTGTTACACACAACTACACAACTTCTCCGGTATTTCCCCGCCGTGCTGGGTCGTAACTTGTATTGGTTTGTAACTTTGTATCGGGCAATGCATGATTGATCGTAACCAATCACGCCGTTCGAACCGCCACAATGGACCGGGCATTATGGGTAAAGATTAGTTTCCGGTTTCCGGCGGAAACAGATTAGAATGGTCGTCCGGCGCGGTTGTTGATTCTTGATTCGCAATTTGCGGAGATGTAAATGGTGGAATTAAGAGTGGCGTTTGAAGTAGCAATATAGCTTGTCGAGTTTGTTTGCTTTGCTTTAAGCGGCGGACCGATATGAGGGGGAGGGGGTGGTGAGGAGTGATTTTATTGAATTCGGGTCCCCGCGATTACGCGTTCGACTGAACTGATTTCATCAACAGAACGGTTGTATAGATTAACATAACATTGAGACCAGTAGTGTTGTTTTAAGGGAGTCAGTGTTGTTACTGTTGTTTTCTGGCTTCAGGGTATTATCCAATCTCCATGAAAAGATTGGCCTAAGTTTGTTACACTCGATTCTATAGTATTACAAATTTGGGCGATAGCGTCTCTTTCCTTTTAAGTTTCAGAAATTTTACGGGATCGGAAAAGGTGGATTTTAACACTTGGAGATTTTAACATATTATAGAGTGGTAATGCTGCGTTTAAATTTGATCATATAATGACATAATCGATTTGCGATTCAATGTTATGCATTACACTATCTACGACTTAATGTCCACCTGTCTCTGGATAAGAATCTCTAGATAACAAGCGTTCATGACGAATACACTATGTGTAAAAAGTAATAATAATAATAATAATAATAATAGTAATAATAATAATAATAATAATAATAATAATAATAATAATAATAATAATAGCAATAATAATAACAATAATAAGGTGCCTTTATATGGCAGCTTTTCCATAGTGTTGCTCACAGCGCTTTGAATACATATAAAGTAATCTTGAATATTGATATACCTTTAGTTTCCTCCACATATTATTTTCAATTTCCCAATACCCGTCAGCATATCCATCTTTCTGTCTATCACCTCTTTTCTCCCTCCTTCCAACTGTAACATTAACCAATGTGCGAATCTCTAAATGCAATTAAGAGAATTTCTGTTCACAAAACGTCCAATCCAATCCAAGATCCGCCTTAGGCTAGATCTAGACGCTAAGCGTAACGGGACGATCCACTCTACTCAGCACTGCAGCTATAGAGCTGCCAACTCAAATCATCTACGAAAGTGTACATTTTAATCATATAATTGTAAGAAATAACGCATTTAGATAATATTGCATACTTTTTGGGCTTAACCTTAGCAGCCTTGCAGCTTTACAGGCCTTTAGATGGGCATGATAATCCCAAATCTGTCTTAATTTGCCTTCATCACGTCCCCTGTGGCGATCTCTGAGGGAGTAACTAACTGTATGTGAGAAACCAGGAGGACAAAAAAGTGTTTAAACTCTTTTCGGGTTGGATTGAATGGATGGAAATTATTCCCTGAGTTATAACGTTGGTTTTAGTTTATCACTGTTAAAATGCTTTTGTTGAGTTTTATTTCTTGATCCTCACAATTTTAAAATTTTAAGGGCCTCACTACCAATCAATTTATTTCTATCGTTTTCTCACTATCTGTATCTTCCTGACTCTCTCTCTCTCTCTCTCTCTCTCTCTCTCTCTCTCTCTCTCTCCCCCCCCCCCCCCCCCACAAACAGACAACACATGTACAACAATGACACATATTACTCAACCAAACCACCTACCGCGATGTACAAGCGAGAATTCATCAAATTCCCCAAATCCCAAGCTATTGTGCTCCCGGCTAAAACCAACATTTTGATTCACTGTGCCGTGTACGGCGATGTCCAGCCGGCCTGACTCAGTGGTCCATGACAGTGTCTCATTGATGTCCAGTAATGTCCAGTGTTGTGTCCAGTGTACCCCCTGGACACAGCCAACTGCGTTCCTTGCGTCCAACTGGGTCCAATGACCAGATGATGAGAATGTAATAGTCTTGACGCAATTTGAATAGCGGTCCGGGAAAGTCAATCTGTTACATGTATGGGATTCTGTGGCAGATCTATTGGGATGGACTGAGGCTTGGAGAGGGAGAAAAGGGGATTGCGAGAGAGAGAGAGAGAGAGAGAGAGAGAGAGAGAGAGAAAAAAGAGAGAGAGTTTAAAAGGGTAGATGGAAAGAAGGAATGAATTGGAGATGACAAGAAACATAATAGATACAGAATCAATGACTAAAATTTTTCAATGAATTCTGTCTACTTATTATTTCTTGTGATATTCTTTAACAAGAAGAAGAGATTATATCAATGCTAGGTTTATTTTAAAACAAAACGCTAAAATTCTGTTTATTTCATATTGTAACACATAATGCTTTTCAATTGATAAAATAATTTATTTTACACAAAAAAAAACATATAAAAAGAATAATGGGGAAGAATACAATCATGATTGTGCTTGAGATTTGTTCATAAAACACTCAAACGTTTTAATTTTGTCTAAAACATAACATTCAAAAGACCTGTCAGACAGAACATCCCATTTTGGAGCCCAAAGGACGATTCCACCAGAGACAATCAGAACTACAGCGGAGGAACCTCTTAAAGTAGCACTAGGTTTAGAGCATCATCTTCCTTTATAGAAGAGCCCGCTCTAATTACCGCTTTGGGTTGATGTCAGTATAATGTGATCTACCAAGTCTCTAGTCCTGTCTCAGTATTAAAAAAAATTATTATTTGACCCCAGGCTCCCTGCACTAGAAAAATGCACCGCTTCGTCCCAACACAATTCATGTACATTGTACCTCCAAACTTGGCTTGCAGTTTTTGCACCATCTGTGTTCGTTTAGGCTGCCGACCTTCGATGGCTTGTGGCTTGTGGCGTGTGGCGTGTGGCGTGTGGCGTGTGGCTTGTGGCTTGTGGCGTTCGGCGTGACACTGATGGCTTCTAGGTAGCGGCCAGGATTAGCGCGAGGGGGGTCAATGCCATGCGGCCAAACGGCCAAACGGCCAAGCGTCCAAGCGGTCAAGCCCAGGCACATTAATGCCTTCGGACAGATGATGGGAGCTCGGACACTCAGTGGACACTCAGTGATCATCGGTTCGTGACAGCCGCTGCGCCCAGCGTCTCTGTGGTCAGTTGATTGGAAAAAGGCAATTAGGCTGAGTGGACCTCATACTGTCAATGCTTTTCAAGCCGGCTGGGTTTCTTCTCTCGAGGGGTTTTCGTTCTATGCTCTTTGTTTTTTTCTTTATTTTGTAGCTATTTTTCGAGTGTTTCTTTATCAAACTCCTCTTTTCTGTAGTAGAGAGAACGACGCTCTTTTCTCCCTGTCAGTCTGTGTACCCCTTTTTTGTCTGTAGTTCTCTGTGTCTTTCTATCTGTCCATCTCTTTCTGTCGATCTCTGTCAATCGCTCTCTCTCTTTCTCTCTCTCTCTCTCTCTCTCTCTCTCTCTCTCTCTCTCTAACTTAGTATCTATCTACATATCTATGTATCTATCTATGTATATATCTATCTATCTCTTTTAGGTTCCCCGGAGAGTCTTATACGACGATCATCAAATCGTGTTCTAGTATAGACCTTAGTTATATGCCTGTGTGTGCATCTTTCTTACAGTCGGCGCCTCTGTAAAATGTGTTATCATACCCTAAGTACACACATTTTCTGCCATACATTCAAGTGTTGAAGCCTCACCTTTCTCTGTTCACCTACCTCCCTGCCTACCCTTCATATACCCGTTTAGACATTGTAATTTTAAAATGTGTATAATTATAAGATAAGATAAGATGAGCCTTTATTATCATCCCATAGAGATATATCTGAATATTTAAAAGTTCTTTTTTTGCTGTGTATGTATTTCGTGTCTACATTTAATATACATTGGTCTGCTTTTATCTTCCTCTACTTTCCTATTCAATATCTCATAAATTATTCCCCTTTTCTCTCTTTAAATGTCCACTGTTATTCCCTACTGAATCACCCACGCCTGTCAAACTCCGCGGGGGTCTAAATGTGCTAATCTCCCAGCCTTAACATCAGCAGACAAAACGGTACCTGGCTCTGTGTCTACTGGTTGGGTCGGTGTCAGTATAATGTGACCGGCTGAGACAGGAGTCATGGTACCCCCGCCCTGCCTCGTGTGTGGCAGCACATACAAATTGTCAGACGTCCGTCTTGGGGCCGGTCCTCAATATAGCCTATATAGTGCTGATGTTGGACGTTAAAATCAACTCAACTCAGCTCAACCTGGGTCTGTGTCAGCCCAGAGCTTTTGATTCCTAACTCAACTCAACCTGGGTCTGTGTCACTCCAGAGCTTTTGATCCGCTGCTCAGACCATCTCGTGAGCACACTGGACATTGATAATCCTGTGGCGATTAGTTTGAATCTCAGGCTGTCCACAGCATCAGGCCTGACCTATGTGTAGCATTAACCTGGGCCGTGTGTTGGCCATTAGTGTAATTGATTAATTACCCAGGGAGCCTCCCTATAGGGGTAGTAAGGATGTCCGGTTTTAATAATCTGAACTTAACGATAATTTGATTGAGACGTGAGGTTTACGAGTGTCCTGTCTAAGCTTCGACTTTTAATCTTCCTGTAGCGGGGTACAGTAGTCCTGGGGTAGAACATCGGCTTTCGACACAAAAGGTCCGGGTTCGAGCGAGTCCTAGCGATTTATTTCCCTACTGGTTGGGTCGATGTCAGTATAATGTGACTAGCATAGACAGGAGTCATGGTATCCCCGCCCTGTCTCGTGTGTGGCAGCACATGAAATTGTCAGGGGTCAGTCTTGGGGCCAGTCCACAATATAGCCTATATATAGTGCTGATGTTGGACGTTAAACCAACTCAACTACTACTTCTATTAAACCTTTCTCTAAAGCCTTTCTTATAAACATACAGGGGTGTGTTTTGAAGGTCTCCGCATTGTCGTTTCAGCATTTATAAACCAGGGGTCGAAAGAACAGCAATACAGGCCTCAAAGCTTAGACCCCCGACTAAAGGTCGTTTTTTTCTTTTACAAGTACATTTACTCTTGGAGGCTTTAAGTTGGTAGCACTATTGAGTTAAGATTGGCATATACACAGAAAGACTAAGGGAGGCGAAGACGGTAGATTTTTCCTAAAGCTCTTTGAACTTGGAACACTTTCCGAAATCATCAAAGCAAGGGACTCATTAAACGTACCCTCCATTATCACCTGTAGACACTACAATCATGTATTAAGTAATATGTCCCTAACACTAACAAGGCTACCTCAGCGTAATCATAAATTGCCCCCATGGTTTTGTACTAGTCTACTACTCTACAGTAACTGCCATCTACTGGTTTGACCAATAACACTTTGACCACTACCGAAGCCCCTCAGTCCGTCTTGAAGTGGACGTTGTCGCCGTTTTCCTCCCTGTGGTCACTAATTAGCACATAGAACGGCTGCTTGTTTGGGCAGGTTCAAATCTCACACCATTTAAAGAAGCCCTGTAAAAGTAGCGGTTTGAGTACTGCTGTATCAGTAGGCCGAGTCATTAGTGATTGTAGCGCGGACCTCTGAGGATCTTCTAAGGAATCTAGACACCAGTTCTATACACACATGAAAGGGAGAAAGGCGATCGCTTTGTTGGGCAAGGAGTTTTTAAATATTATTTATGTATTGGGTTCATAATTCGGCGAATCCTTAAACATTACAAGGAAGACTTATAACTATAGGGATTGGGTATCGAAGGTTTGTGTGGTAAGTGTTAATTGGAATCGGAGACCGAACAACCAGGATCTATAGAAGCTTAGTTTGCTTTTCTCACAAAGATTCGAGTCTTTTTGTCGCCTAGGACAACGTCTAACTTTATAGTATTCTGTATTTCTTTTTAAGTAAAATGTAATATGTTTTTTGTATCTTCATATTTCCATCATAATTATCATGTAAGGACTATCGCACGGCAGTCTTTTTATAATATCTTTACTGTGAATTTAAATTGGCATGGTTAGCATTACGTATTATCAAACCGATTTAAGGAAAGTAAATTTAGGTATCCTTACGATAAAGAAAATTATCTTTTATTTTCAAGGCACAATTAAAAATCTCTTCTTTTTTTTAAAAGGAAGTTTTGTCATATACAGAATCTTAGCATGTCGATGTTTCCACAGTCTCTCGAATTTACTTACAGTGTAAAAAAATAGACCACCATTAGTTATAATTAAAGGAAGACTTGAATACATGTATGCATGACGTGTAATTCTTGTATATCGTCGATGGAAAACCTAGATGACATCAAGAGGGAGGGAGGGAGATAGAAAGGAAGAGAGATATGTGTGTGTGTGTGTGTGTGTGTCAGAGAACGAGAGAGAGGGAGAATAAAAAGAGATGTGAGAGAGAAAAAGAGAGAGGGTGGAGAAGAGAAGAGTGAAGTGCACAAAAAGAGAAGCAAGAGAGAGAAAGAGGGAGAGAGACAGAGAGAGAGAGAGAGAGAGAGAGAGAGAGAGAGAGAGAGAGA
>RQTK01000665.1:190384-205027 GCA_003991915.1 Elysia chlorotica | reverse complement strand
TAGAGAGACAAGAAAAGCAGAGAGAGATAGAACGAGAGAGACAGAGATACAGACAGAAGAAAAAGCCTCTGGCCCCTGCAGTGATACATGTTCCAACATTGCCCATGGGAGATTATCACTTGCCAGTGTCTAGACGGCAGACATCTTTAGCGGCCATTTCCCGCACCGAGCTGTCCCGGCCACCGCCCACACATCATTCGTCATTGTCTTCGCCCAGGCTCAGAGATATTTAGGCTCTGCAGTGTTCCACGTCCCCTAAGTCAGTCTACTGTCCAGTTTTTTTTTCTGTTAAGAGTCTTACACGGGTGATACGGTGATACTATAATCTGGCAAGATGGACTGTCTTGGTTTTTTTAACGTCCTCTAAGTTCGTGTACAGTCTACTGTCCAGTTTTATTTCAATCAAGTCTTACTTTGGGTAGTACTTGCAAGATGGAATTTTCTTGGCTTTTTTCACGTCCTCTAAGTCCGTCTAATGTCCACTTTTCTTTTCTTTAAGAGTCTTACACGGGTGATACGGTGATACTATAATCTGGCAAGATGGACTGTCTTGGTTTTTTTAACGTTCACGTCCTCTAAGTCCGTTTTAATGTCCACTTTTCTTTTCCTCAAGAGTCTTTCATATGGAGATATCTCGGAAGATGGGATGCAAGCTGCAAGATGGACTTTCTTGGCTTATGAAAAATATGATGGTTGTTTGTTCCTGGGCTTTTTAAATTTAAGAAATAATTATTGACATCAGAGATACATAGTTTGCCCTCGTTGGGGCGGGGGGGAGGGGGTCCGTTGGGTCAGTTTATAAGAGGCGACTAGATATGTTATTTATAGCCGAATTGGAGCAGTAGGCTTTGGGAAAATCCGAACAGGGTGTTGGCCGTATGGAGAAGCTCTGCAGGTTTATCTCTTTATCTCTTCCTTCAAGCCTCTTTATCTCCCTGCAGATTATGTTTTTGTGTGTGCTAGTATCATCTGTGTGCGTTGATGTCTAAATAAATTAGGCTTAACGTTGGGATGGCTTAGAGGGGAAAAGGAAAGAGAATAGGGTGGGGGAGGGAGGAAAGATTTACTGTCCGATCATTTGAGGGAACCGCCTCTGTCCATCTTTCATTACTCTCTTCTGTCTGTTTGTCTGTTCCTCTTTCGGTTTGCCATCTCTCTTTATTTCTCTTATTCTCTGTTGGTGTCGTTATTCGTTCTTTATCTTTATGTTTGTCTCACTCATTCCATCTCTTATTCGTCTTTCACTCTCTCTCTATCTCTCTCTATCTCTCTCTCTCTCTCTTTCTCTCTCTCTCTCTCTTTCTCTCGCTAAGATAGTTTCTTTCACCCCAATTTAAGGTAACCTTCATAACTCTATATTTTATACTAATCTTCCAAAGGTTAAAACGAAGCAATTTTCCACAACTACTTTTCTTTTTTTTTATTGTTTCACATTTAAGTGCTTCTTTAAAGCCGTCCAAAGCCATGCCATGAATGTCACATGTCGATAATTCCACTTGTCAGCTCTACAGGGGCGTCCCAATGTCTTATGTCATTTCCTAATGTTTTATGTCATGTTACAGGGCGGTACAACCGACCATACAATCTACGGGACTGCCACGTCATAATTGTCCTTGATCGCCTTGTACAGCTAACTATCCCCCCCCCCCCCCCCCAAACCCCCACCACCCACCCACCACCCCCCCCCACCTCTCACACAAAATCACACACTTTCTCCACCTCAAATACACAAATACACAAATACACATTCCCGCTTCCATCTTCCCTATTGTTTTACAGCTTTGTCAACCCAAGGTCCTTGTCAATTGTTATGAACGACAGGGTCACTGTATATATAGGCCTACAATGCCTGACGAACGTTTTCTGAAGAATTCGGGCGTTTTTTTTTGTTTTTTTTTCTTCCTACCCAAGGTCCTTGTCAATTGTTATGAACGACAGGGTCACTGTATATATAGGCCTATGCCTGTCATGTCTGTCGAACGTTTTCTGAAGAATTCGGGCGTTGTTTTTTTGTTGTTGTTTTTTTTTTTTGCTTATTTTTTTTTCCATAAAAATTGTGTTTAGTGTAGGACGTTTGGAAAGGTAATACATTTATAGGTGAATGTTAATTTGCGTCATTGTGACGCTTCGAAAGATTAGCTGGAGAGGTTTTTTTTTAACTAACTTTATTTTATATTCCGTTTTCTTGCAAATATTCCAATCAGGGGTATTACATTTAATAATTAATTTTTCACTGAATTGATCAATCTAAAAGATCCGAAGGCCTTTTATAATTGTCCTGTGAGTAGAACACATTATTTTGTTTTGAAATGTATGGTTATGAAGAATAAAACATCAAAATAATAAATCAATTTATTTAACTTCACATTATATAGACCCCCATGCTTCTCTAAATTAAACCATTGACTCGTGATTTCAAATGGTACTTTCATCTCCAACTGCCTAGTTTAATCTAATGGAAATTACCTTTTCCCCACTTGCCATAGTTACACATCATGGAAATTGCTTGGCGTCTTGCCAAATGGATCGCTTTCTCCGTCCCAAAAGAAACGAAAGCATCACTTGACACTAGAATTCCCAGAATGTTGAGGACTTGTGTAATGGGCGCTAACTCTTCCGCCTGCGAGTGCACGATTTTGTGTCGTCCGAACATCCCGTGCGTTTTGGTTTGAGAGTATAGAAAACTGAGCTGCCAATAAGAGTAGTGTTGGAGTTGTACGGATTTAGCGAAAACGTTTTAGAAAATGTAAAAAATTACGTCATTTGGCGTAAGGTTGGAAGATCGCTTCAGTTTGGTTTGATTCACTAAACATTATTGCTTTATAAGCTGAAACCTTTTCAGGAAATTTACGAAAACGATACAAAAAGAGCCTTTCTCTCTCTCTCTCTCTCTCTCTGTCTCTCTCTTTCCCTCTCTCTCTCTGTCTCTGACTCTCTGCCTTTCTTGCTAATCCCTACTCTTTCACCATATACAGATATCACTGTCTCCCCCATCTTAAGGATTAACTGTCTAAATCCTCCCTGCATTTTGCCCGTAACGAAAGAAAACGCTTACCAAAGAGGAGACCACTCTAACCGCAAGAGCAACATTCCTTGCATAGATTCTCTACCACTTTCCCAGTGACTTTGTCCACAGCTAGTCGGGTGTCGTACTGTCGTCGCCAACACGCTAAAACGCCAACACTAAACGTTCCACCGACCAAACAGACGCTGTCAACCGGTGTAGACACTGTAAAACCATCCTCAGCAAAAGTCAACAAACCCAGTCTAAGTCTATCAGTCTTCCATTCTTTTCAGTTTTCACCTGTAACCATCTCCATACTAGATAAAAATCATGCTCTAACTTACCCTAGTTGGTTGGTTGGTTGGTTGGTTGGTTGGGTTTTAACGTCCAACGTCAGCAACTTATAGGCTATATCGTGGACGGGCCCCAAGACGGACGTCTGACAATTTTATGTGCTGCCACACACGAGACAGGGTGGGGATACCATGACTCCTGTCTCAGCCGGTCACATTATACTGACACCGACCCAACCAGTAGGGATTGCAACAGCCAGGATTCGAACTCGGGACCTTTTGCGTCGGAAGCCGATGTTCTACCCCTGGGCCACCGCGCCCCCCAGTGTAGACACTGTAAAACCATCCTCAGCAAAAGTCAACAAACCCAGTCTATCAGTCTTCCATTCTTTTCAGTTTTCACCTGTAACCATCTCCACACTAGATGTAGCTAAGCCAGCTACTACTAAACCTACAATGTACATTGTAGTAGTACCATAGTAGTACCATGCCTACTTTCTTAGGTTGTCTTTCTAGTTTCTAACAGAAGGTACATTATTCTTTGGTCTTATTGAGGCTATACTAAAGAATGATATGCTTTGAAAGCGCCGTAGGAGGTCTGTGCCCATGTTGTAAGTGTTTCCTGCCTGTTGTTCTTTTCCGCTTCCGTTGAGCCTGGAAAAGCAACAGATTATAGGACTAGTCAGTGGATAAACAAGTGGGGTGAAGTTTCGTCTTAGTCACATTTGAGGAGGAATATCAAAGTGAAGTGGAAATGTTAATAAAATGATATATAATAGTAGTAGTAGTAGTAGTAGTAGTAGCAGCAGCAGCAGCAACAACAACAACAACAACAGCAACAACAACAATAATAATAATAATAATAATAATAATTATAATAATAAGGCAAACTTTGTCAACACAAAAAATCTCACGTACAACACCACCCTGATCCGAAAAGAAGCCGACGGTTTGACGCATGCGTGAACAATGTCAATTGTCACCGACAGTTGGGAAGAGTAACCTGCCCTTTGAAGAGGTGGCCATCTTTTACATAGAGAAACAAATTTCTTTCTTTCTCGAAGCAACCGTGATGATGTGACAGCAAGACCCACACGATAATTAATATTTGTATAAAGTTCGCTTTGTAAATCTGTGGCGAGGCCGGTGTGGGTAAAGATGATTGGAACCTCGATACCATTTTGGCGTTAAATACCCTATACATAGATGGTTCGCAACCTTGGTCCATAATTTCAGAATATAACAAAAGTATTAAATGTATAAATGTACAAGTATTAAAAACACTGGTTGGCATGCCTTTTTGAGACTACTGTCATTAAAACAGCAACAACAGAACCATCATATTTAAAACAACAAAATTAGCAACAACAGTAGCATCGGCAGCAAGAACAACAGCAGCAGCAGCATCAACCACAACAAAATCGATACAAAAACAAACAAATAAAAACAACATTAGTCATTGGCCAGTTCCAGCCAGAGATGAGCTCGAACTCAGCACCTTTCGCCACGCAGACCAAACTATTGTCACTGCACCACCTGACCGCCTCAGCACAGAGGTTCCTGAGTGCACGGCTTTGCGGAAATTCCCGCAACAGGTCAGTGAGATGTCACCAAGTCAACCAGATGTGAGCGGATTAACACGTTCTGGGCTGTAACCAGAGGATTGCGTAATAGAATAATGATATCTCTGTCTCTGTCTCTGCCTCTTCTCTCTCTCTCTCTCTCTCTCTCTCTCTCTCTCTCTCTCTCTCTCTCTCTCTCTCTCTCTTTCTTTCTCTCTCTCTTTCTCACTATTCTTCTTTCTTCGACTGTCTCTTTCTTTCTCTCTTTCACACTTTTTCCTTTTTTTTCCTCTCTCACTCTTCTCTCTCTTTACATCTCTTTGTCCGTCTATTATTTGTCCATCCCCACTCTCTGTCTGTCTGTAGGTCTCGCTCATTCTTTTTCTGTCTTTCTCTCTCTATCTTTGTCTATCGATCTATTTACAGACCTATCTGTTTATCCTTCTATCTCTCTTTCCCTTTCTCTATTATTCTTAGCATTACGTCTTGTCCCTCTTTTTCAACGATAAATATTACAAGTAATTTAAATCCATTCCTCCGTCTGCATTCTGGCAATAAGCCCCTAACCTTTTTGTCTATGACTAGTAACCAGTTCAGAAAAAGTCTTTTTACTGGTAGACCATTTAACATTCTGTATTCTGTATTTTGCATTCTTTAATCTGTATCATCTACGGAGCCAATGAACTCTAACAAAAACCCCAACACGGCAAGGGCTGGATTACGCTATCCATTATCATGGTGTATGTCGCAAAGCCCCTACTTTGGTCCAACGTGACAAGCCGTACTGGGCCACAGTCAGTGTAGGTCAGTGGCGGTCAGTGTAGGCGAGTCCGTGTTGTTTTCTTTGCCAGCTCGCGCGTGTCCAGTTGTTCCCCCTAGTGTCCAAGACTGACCCCCAGGCCCTGTGTCCTCAGTCACCCCGAGACTGGTCACCTGGTCACTGGAGAGTAACAGTAACAGTCACCATGTGTGTGTGTGTGTGGCCGAGGGGGGGTTGGGGGGGGATAAGTGGATAAATTTGGGCGTTATTTTAGTACGTCTACATGATTGCATAGAGAGCGTGGGTGAATCCGGTCAAGGGGTGGGGGTTGGTTTAACGTCCAACAGCGGCACTATATAGGCTATATTGTAGACGGGCCCCAAGACGGACGTCTGACAATTGTATGTGCTGCCACCCACGAGACAGAGCGGGGATACCATGACTCCTGTCTTAGCCGGTCACATTATACTGACACCGACCCAACCAGTAGGGAACGCAACAGACAGGATTCGAACTCGGGACCTTTTGCGTCGGAAACCGATGTTCTACCCCTACACCACCGCGTCCCCCGCATCCGGTCAAGATTGAGAATTAACATTGTGGATTGGTTGGTTTGGTTTACTTTCTTGGTTTCTTAAAATCCGTCGCCAGTGGCTATATATACTTCTATATTGCGAACGGGTCCCAAGACTAACGTCTTATTGTTTTAATCGTATTTCTCTGTTTGTGATTAACCAGGGGTTGTAAGCTGACCCCCGACAGTTTTACTTGCGCCCACACTTAGACAGAACGAGGTTACCAAGACACATTATATTGAACCAACCCAACCAGTAGGGATCGAACCCGCAACATTCTTACTAGAAGTCGTGCTTTACACTAACTTTGACCATGGTTTTTCTATCAGTACCACGCCTAATTTACCTTGTAATTTTCAGCGCATTATTGTTAAAGACATTAACTTTCAAATTTCAAGAACTTTAAAATGAAAAAAAAAAAAAAAACAATTTGTACCTACAGAACTAATCCATAGGTATTTCATTACGATGTTTACGCTATGTATATAATGCGCATGTATGAGAATGTTGACCCGTCACGCATGCGTACTCTTTACACTCAAGGTCAACAAAAGAACTTGTACAGAAGGGGCGTGAGGGACATGAAAGGGAAGCAACCCTTTACTAGTAGAACCGGAACCATAAAGTCTGCCCTCGTTTTCACTCCGGTGACATAAACATGGCCGCGCACAAAGGGCGCGAAACGACGTCAACAAACCATAAAACCCGATAACCCCTCTCTGTCTTGTTTGGAGTGTAACTCTTGCGGTGATGAAGGACAAGTTCGTCCATTGTGTTGTGTAGTGCGGCGCAGAGATTTTTCGAGTTTTCCCGTTGTAACTTTTGACCTTGTTCTTTGACAAGGGGATAAACATTGGGTTCTACTCTATCACCATGAACCTGTTTTTTATGGTTAAGTCACCTGCATGCAGGTAGAAGATATTAAGATATTAATTGCCCAGTAGTTTAAAACGACAGGTGGTATTCGTCTACAGTGCATTGTTCCTTTTGGTGGCGAGGGGACCAATGAAATCAATTACAGTTCTATTATCTCACCTATCGTTGCACTCTTTATCTCTATGTCTATGTCTCTGTCTCTGTCTCTGTCTCTGTCTCTGTCTCTCTCTCTCTCTTTCTCTCTCTCTCTCTCTCTCTCTATTTCTCTCTCTCCCTATCTCTCCTCTCTCTCTTTCTCTCTCTCTGTCTCTCTCATTCTCTCTCTCTGTATCTCTCTTTCCCTCTCTCGCTCCCTCCTATCTTTCTCTCTTTTATTTTTCTCCTTTATCTTTTTGTATATGTCTCCTTTTTTCTTATTGTTTATTCTGTGTATATTTCTTTTGTTTATTATGTATTTCGTTGTTATAATGATTGCGTAAACTGCTTTTCTCTGCCCAATCATACCTATCTGTCTTTTCTCTACCCCCCCCCCCCCAACTCCCACACCTCTTTCTATATCCTAAGTACCGGTTCTGAGGCACAAATATTATACACGTCTATGACTAAAATGCCTCAGTATGATTGTAACAACCTGCATTGTCTACACAACTGCTCATTCGTTAGTCCTTCTTCTGTAGGTCAAGCATAAGAAAGAGAATACGATTACAACCTTACTGTTGCTTTTTCAATAATAATAATAATATAATAATAATAATAATAATAATAATAATAATAATAATAATAATAATAATAAAAAGCGAAACAAAAAAAGTCCGAGCGTTTCCAAATAAATAATGGAAGCGTCATTTTGTTCGTCCTGACCCATAAAGCTGTTGTTAGCGCAAGCTTGCAAGGGGAGATTAATATGATAAACAACAAGCCGTGGCAGACCAAATAGCAACAGGAGAAGGTGACTGTCATGGCGAATTTCACGCTAGCCTTCTTAAGGCTCATTCAGAGTTCTTTCCCCCTTGTTTGCATTATATATGCAGTGTATTGTTGTTTTCTGGTCCTGATTTTGGCGTCTTTATGAGTTCGATACCGCCATTCATCCCATCTCTTTCTGCCTGTCTGTTTGTCTGTTTGTCTGTCTGTCTATCTATCTATCTAATAACATAAAATGAATCCATCTATCTATTTATCTACATTCATTTATCTATCCCTTTCTCTTTTTCTTTCTCTGCGTCGGAGTGATTCTCTGTCTATCTATCTGTATGTCGGTTTGTCTGTCTGTCCAACTTTTAGCCTTTTTTCTATTTATGTGTCTGCATTTCTTGTCCATCTCTGTTACTCTCTCCTTTATTCCAATATTCTTCTCTTCACACTTAGTGGTCTTTTAAGATATAGATAAGGAAGGAGAATGAGACAAAGAGATATAATAAGAGAGACGGAGAAAGAGCGAGATAGAGAGAGAGAAAGAGAGAGAGAATGAGAAATAGGCTGGTGAACGAAGGTTTTTGCCCTTTTTTACCATCTTATCGTTCATGATATTGTCACAATTCACAATGTACATGTCAAGGCGAATCATGTCGTCCCAGTTCCTGCACCAATTTGATTCATCATTACCCATGCCCCATCTTTCTTTCTTTTTCGTTTTGTTTTTGCTACGTCAAAACCTCGAAACGTAGATGGATGAATGCATATATGGCATGGAGAAAGGGAACTTTTTTTTTTCGTTACAGGTTTATGGACGTTACTATACCTAGTGTCACCCAGAAAACGCGTACAGTGTTTATCGCAATGAAATTTTTTGCTGGTTTCGATGCTTAAAATGGATCTTTATCAGCGCAAAGGTCTAATTTCGGTATTAGGGATTTCAACTTTTGGGGTAAACTATTCTAATTTAAATGAATTGTAATCAAATCAATGTATGACAAAATGAAAAAGGGAAAGTCAGAAAGGGACAGCGGCGTTCGTATTAATTTGTTGTTGTGGAAAGAAACAGCATACCCTCAAACTATAGTTAAAGTCGAGAAAAGTTCATAAGAAATACAACGTAACATTTTCAAATTGCCTTATAATTATTTAACGCTTTAAAAAAAAAGATTGAAAAAAGCAGTATAATGTACTTCCCGTCCTATAAATTACAGTGGAGGGGAAAATAGAACGGAAAGAAAGATCTACTCAACACATTGTCTTTGCCTGAAAGTGCTTGATATTTTTTGGTCGGTGGAAAATCGACGACACGCATACGACAAACACCAAAATTTCTTATTACACGATCCGATCTGTCGTCAGCGCGCATACGTCTTGCTAACGACGGAGTGTCGTATGCATGCACGCGACAGGGTCGGACGGTTGTCTGAAAGTGTAATAGGTACTTTAGACAAATGTCGCGCTTAGTTAAATGTCGAAATCTATCACTTTACTTTCCATTGCGGTGGACAAATATCGATGTTCACAAGTGTGATAAGGCACCAGCTTGTTGGTTTCGCGTGAGGGTGCGAAAAGCAACCGATGGTGCTCTTCAAGTTACAACGTTACAACGACAGACGGGGAATTTCCGAAATGGGAACACGTTTGGGACGAGGTGGTCGAAGAGAAGATCGGGGTGTTTCTATTTGATAGGGAGGACAGAACGACTCAAGTGGTAAAGTATTGGTCTCCCAAATCGGGGTTTTTAAGTTCAATTTGTATGATTTTAAAAACACAAATGGGAAATTAATGTAAATCGTAGATTAAGGACTTCGATAGCAGGCGTGTATGATTTAAAATAATAGGGTGAAATTGAAGCGATGTATAGTGCAGGACTTGTAGAACTAAAATTGATGGGGAAAGGTGATATACGGCAACTTCAACGAGAGAAGAAGCATACTGAACGCATAGAGCTTTAAGGACATCACTTAATAAAAAAAAAACCCACCTATACACATACACACAATAAAATTAAATAAAAGTGCGAACATTGCATCAGAATCTGAAATGACGGAGGCAGGGAAAAAATTGAAAGTCGCGTTGTGTATTTATTCATCAAGCAATAAACAGAGTCGAAACTCGTGACTTTAGACTTTAGACAAAACTTCAAGAACTAACTGCTGAATTTAAGGGCGCTATTAAACTAAGAGCCCGAAAGCCATGAAGTTTAACGGGTCTTTTGTAACACTAGAGCTACTACATGATTGTACTACCTAGACGGTCTCTACTACGTCGGTCTCGGCGATATGTCGTTTTCTCTAAAAACACAGGCTTTGAGATCGAAATCGATGGGAATAGATGGCATAATCATAACCTCTAATACATGTAGTTTTTTTTTATCATACTGTTGAGTTAAGGTGGTTTAACGTCCAACAGCAGCACTATATAGGCTATATTGTGGGCGGGCCCCAAGACTGACGTCTGACTGTTTTATGTCCTGCCACACATGAGACAGTGCGGGGATACCATGACTCCTGTCTCAGCTAGTCACGTTAAACTGACACCGACCCAACCAGTAGGGAGCGCAATCGCCAGGGCTCAAATACGGATCTTTTGCGTCGGAAGCCGATGTTTTACCCCAGGGCCACCACGCCCCCCTTCTGATGATACATTGGCTCCGTAATTGTAGCATAGAGCTATGTTTGGACTTTATTGGAAATTCCCTAACCGATCGTCTTCGTTTCCGATAATGGTTACGATTTCACAAGGCTTCTATTATATTCTCTTCTACGGCGGTCTCGAACCAAAACCCTCCATCGTTCTCTCTTAAAAGCGAGGCAGGCATCCACCGTCTGTTACCCTGGTCGTGATAGGAGATGATTTGTTTAAATATTTTTACTGTTTTTACAGTTCCCCTCGGTCCTTAACTTCAAAGAGACAGGGATGATTATTAAAACCTGTGTTGTCTGTTCTAAGGGATGGGGATGGGGATCAGTATCTAGGGCCTTTCTTTAGAGCTAAGACCTAAGAGGCGACTTGGCTATTATTGATCAAAGAGGGTTGAGGAATGGGGAGTGGGGAGGGAGTGGAGGGGAGTGGGGAGGGGAGGGGGCAGGGCAAGAAAGAGTCGATCTAAAGGCATGGATAGTAAACTTCCCATCTCCCTTGATCTGTTAGGGCTTTGGAAATTTTGATTTTTATATGTGTGTGTGTCTGTGTGTGCCTGTGTGTGTGTGTGTGTGTTACTCTAAGATCCCCACATGTTGTTTGTGTCTTTTTTCTCTTTTTTTTTCTTGCGTTTCAATGTCTCTTCTTCTCCCCATCTTTGGATATGTTGTTGGTTTTTTCTATTTTTATTCTATATCAAAGAACTCTTCGGGGTTGTTTTTTTTATATCAATTTTAGTTTTCCCTCGCCCTGTGTGAGTGAGTGTTTTCCTCTCAATGTTAAAACAAGAAAAACGACATAAAAATAGACAAAGCCTTAAGACCACTCCCCACTGAGATGTACAAAAAATACATTTATGGTATCAAGAAAAACACGTTGCAACCTAAAATAATTACTGTCCTAAAAATAGTTCTACGGAGAAACCCGGATATCCACTGTTCATTCATGGTCTATTAAAAACCTGGATGACGTCACAGAGTCCAGTCACAGGTAATGAGTCCCCTGATCCCCCCCCCCCCGACTGCCGCAGTGACCACCAACAATGATGCCTCGAACTCTTCCATTTTTTGTACTTAGGCGACACTATCTTTCACACACCCACCTGTTCTAAAAATAGCCCACATCCGTCACAATTTTTCACATCCACCTGTTCTAAAAATAGCCCACATCCGTCTGAGAGTTTCCGACGCTTCGGAGGAAAACAAAAACATTTTGAGCAGGTAACTCGCTAACTCGTGACTCTAGATCACTAGGTAGATCTTCTGCTCCATAAAAAAAAGCCGTATACGTCATAGAGCGGGGAAACACACAAAACAGTCCGTTGTAGGCATCTCAATTTCCTGTCTTGCGCTGGTTATGGTAGCTGTGTGTCTTAATTAGTCTTTGTTGTGCTGCTTTGACTGGTGGACTTGCAGTGCGAACGCATCCTTTGTTAATGTTAAACCTGTAGTTTGTGTTTAACTTCTGACACCAAACTTGGATAAAACAAGGTGTTTGCGACACTTCCTGGAAAAAAGGCAACTGTGGAACTCTGAGAGGAGCTGCTGAAAGGGTTAAAAATCTTAAAAATAGCTGTTGTTCGTTTTCCTTCCTTCAGGTGTACAGTTGTTTTCCCGAATTCAGAACGATAGTATGATAGTATCCAAGTGTTGTGCTTTTCAGTTCCACTCGTTCATAGTGGTAGTTACTGTTCTTCGGAAAGAATGCATAGTTTCTATCGCTAAGGAGTTGAGACATGTTACTTTAAGGGCATCGTCATCTTTTGCCAACGATAAGCAAGTCTTCTAACTTCAGCGCATTTCTTGCTATAGAGGGTTTTGTAATAGGAGTAATGTAACAAATTTCAGTTTAATATTTGAGCAAAAAAACAATAACAACTAAAAACAAACAAAAAATACAGCCAATGTGGTAGTGTACAATAATTTCTAAGTTACCTTCAACATTGTCAGTGATACTGATGTCAAATGAATCTATTTTAAGTTGACTTACTTTACTTACTTTTCCGATCCAGCAGCCACTTGAGCCTTAAGTTGACTAATTCCTAAGAAAAACTTGCATATTTTTTAAATCACTATTAATCTCGAATTACGAATACAGCAACACCATGTTTGCTTGCATATCTCGCCCCGTTGTCACTTGTGTGAAACCTAAATCCCCGAAAAGTTTAGTGGTATTGATGTCAAATGAACCACTTTTCCGATTATACTAGTAACAAAGATATACCAACTTCAAGTTGACTAATTCATCAGAAAAACTTCATATTTTGAAATCACTATTAATATTAAATTACGCAAACAGTAACGCCATGTTTGCCTGCATATCTCGCCCTGCTGTCACTTGCATGACGCCTAAATCTCCGAAAAGTCAGGACATGACTACAGTTAAAGGAACTGCCCATAGAAATAATCGCTTGCATCTTACAGCTGAACCAGAAACATTATTAGTAGGAGCTTCTTATCAATCTATCGGAAGAGGAAGTGTTGCTATCGATAACTCTGACAGATTTCCTAAAGGACTATACGACAACTGCTGTTGCCAACATCGATACCGCAACCGATATGCTTACTATGGTTACTGTCGATACTTCCAGGTAAAAGTGCTTTGTTGTTGTTGTTGTTTTTTTTTTTTTGTTTTTTTTTTTTCTTTATGTTTATAAAAAGAATGAATGGATTAATTCTTTTTACATATATGCCGTTGTTTTGAATATTTTAAATAATGAGGTCTCAGACTTTTATTTGCCAATTTCGCGGTTAACAAGATTACAAAATACAAAATTATTCCTCATTATATTATGCTGTTTATATTGTGTAATTTATACGATGGTTTCCACGACTAAGTGGAAAGGTAAGTTAATATGCGGGTCACGCTTTTCATATTTCGTATAATTATAGATAAAACGGGTTAGAAAACAAAACAAAAAACAAAGAAACAGCAACTTCATCGCCCCTGTAAACTTACTTTGTTCATGTGGATTCATGAACCCGATCCAACTCTCCCTTAATGAAAGCAATAAAAGGTAGAAAAACAAGTTATAAATCCAATTAACATAGACGATAGGAAGATACCCTCGTGAAATCCGAGACGGCATAAAAAATTATATATTATATAAGTCATGTCGCCAGCATTCTTGACTCTTGACTCTCCCCTCTCTCTCTCTCTCTCTCTCTCTCTCTCTCTTGTTCTCTCTCTCCCCGCTCTCTCACACTAGCTTTATCTCTTACTCCACCCACCTCTCACTATTAACTCTTTCCATTCCTTTTCCTCTCTCTCTCTCACTCTCTCTCTCTATCTCTCTCCCCCCCTCTCTCGCTCTCCCTAGCCTTATCTCTTACTCTACCCACCTCTCACTCTTTACTCTCTCTCTCTCTCTCTCTCTCTCCCCCCCCTCTCTCTCTCTCTCTCTCTCTCTCTCTCTATCTCTCTCTCTCCCAATCTCTCTCGCTTTCCGCGCCTATTATGATAATGTCTAACTTACCTGTAATTTCTATGCAGGGGCCTGTTTATATAATAGTTTTTATGTCCTCCCCATCCATCACATTGATTACCATCACACGGCGGGGCTGGGAGGATCAAAGGAACCGACACCGCCTTAGCAAATTGAAATAGCGTGACATGATACCCCTGGTGTCGCCCAGAGATCAGTATAAGATCATCTTCTCCCTGTCTTAACCCACTGTGACTTTCCATGGCAATATAGCCTATATAGTGCTGCTGTTGGACGTTAAACCAACCCACTGTAACTTTCCAGGGTTTCCAACTTTGCTCCAAAAAAGCGTATACCCTTTAGACATTTCAAACAACTTTTCGGTAGGGGGGTGCGGTGGCCCAGGGGTAGAACATCGGCTTTCGACGCAAAAGGTCCCGAGTTCGAATCCTGGCGGTTGCGTTCCCTACTGGTTGGGTCGGTGTCAGTATAAAGTGACCGGCTGAGACAGGAGTCATGGTATCCCCGCCCTGTCTCGTGTGTGGCAGCACATAAAATTGTCAGACGTATGTCTTGGGGCCCGTCCAC
>RQTK01000665.1:172944-182944 GCA_003991915.1 Elysia chlorotica | reverse complement strand
ACGGTGCAGCTAGCGCCCAGCGGGGGGTTTCGATCTCTTGCCCTGTTGGTCCGCGCGCGCTGAACTTCCAGCATGCTTCGCTACTCTAACGTCTAACTTCTCTAGCTCTGAGGTCTGGGTCTACCCGCTAGCTCGTCTACCGACTCACTGACTGCACGGGACTGGAGTAGAATCTTCGCTCACACTCACATTCACGCGCTCAGTGCTTCAGTCTAGCTATTTGCTCCCGGACTAGACTCTAGACTCTAGGAGCGGCGCGCGCGATCCCACTGTAGTGTGACTGTGAGTAGTCTGTGACTGACTGTGAGTGAGCTCTGGCAGTGAGTGAAACCTGGAACTAGGAACCAGGGATGTTAGTCTAAAGTGCGTCTAGATGTAAGGACCGCGCTTTTAGATGCACAGATCTCCAGATTTTTATATCTACCGATACTTATAAGTTGTGATATCTCTCTCTCTCTCTCTCTCTCTCTCTCTCTCTCTCTCTCTCTCTCTCTCTCTCTCTCTATCTATCTATACTCTCTGTGGGTGAGTACCCCATCCCTCACCGCCGAGAGGCCGAGCCATGCAAGCTTGTTGCTCACGCGTTGTCCGCGACGTGCTTCAGATAAACGGCGTGAGCGACATCTCCGCCTCCCGACTGATACAGCCACTTAGCTCTGCTCTCGCCCCGTGGTCCTCGACCACTCAACTGGACAGTCGCGAACAGGAGGAATTGACCACAGACACGGACCATGTAAGTATATATATATATAGATCGAGATCTTGATTCAGACTTTGCAATATCATTATTAGAGCGCGATCAGCTGTATAGGGTCTTCTTCGACTAGAGACCAAAGACATAGGCCTAATTAAACTTGGCGAGGGATTCGCTTTGATCAACTAAAGATTTCTTTTTTTTAAACCTGTATCAACTTTTCCCATTAAAACCAAGACATCCCGACATAATTTAGTTAAATTAGCTTAAACACCTGTAGGCTACATCAATGTCGAGTTTTCTTTTTTTTGCAGCTGGTAGGGCAACTTTGTACTTTTTTTCTTTTTTCAAAGTTTCAAACTTCATGTAAATCAAATGTCCTTTAAAAATCTAGAAAAAAAAAACTATTTCAAGTCAAGAAGACCAAAACATATTTCTACTTTTTAGAACACTCTGAAAACTGATTTTTTCTATTTACAGTTTTCAGTTTAGTTATCTTTTTTTCAAAATTATCACTATTCTATGCTGGTGTTAGTTTAGTTCGATATTATCTACGGCGCAATCTGTGGTGTACTTTTCGCTTGTTTCCTTTGGAGTTGGACTTGTGTTATTTTCAAAACCTGCTGTGGAAATTGTGTTCTTAAAACTTGTATGTGTGAAATGCTGGATTTATCTCTATTTGTTAAGAGGGTAAGTAGATTGAAAATAAGATAAAGTTCTTTTGAGGTTTAGGTAGATCCTAGACTGTTAAGATTGTGATCTTCTTTTTTCTTTAAAATTTTTATTTCGATTGCATTTCTTTAAAGTCCATCGAGAGGGGAGGTAATAGAAAAGGGAAAACTTTGAAACCTCTTAACACTAATAGTGTATTATTTTAGTTTCGTCAAACAGAGAACTTATATTTAGTTAATCTGTTTCGCTATTAAACCAACGTTTTAAATACAGTTAAAGATCTAAGCAAATAAATCAACGTAACTTACAACAATTCCAACACTCGTGTGGAGTGATTATTTACTGATTTTTTTTAGCTGAGCGTAAACATCTTTCAAAATCATTCTCGAAGTAGGAGCAACTAGACGAGATTTCCTTGATAGAACTAGACCTAGATGTCCGTGCTACGTGCGTGCGCGTGCGACTAGAACCGAACGCGAACGATCTGGCTTTGGGGGGTCAGGTGTAACTTCTCAACCAACTAACCTGTCACAAATCCTCCTCACCTCCAACCCAAACCCCAACCCCAACTTCACCTTTTGCCCTACCCTGGATCCAACTGCTCACTGCTCACTGCTCACACTCGAACCGACGTGTGCCTCCTGTCTGTATCTCAGTACTCACGCCGACAATAAACGCTTTGCGATTTTATACGAGGATTTATGGATGACGTAATAACTTCCTTCAGCCTGATCTTTCTCTGATCGCTTATCTCTTATTGGGTCTATCTAGGTTAGAGTTATGATCGGTTATAGTTGTAGTTGAGTTAGTTTAACGTCTAACATCAGCACTATATAGGCTATATTTTGGACGGGCCCCAAGACTTACGTCTGACAATTTAATGAGCTGCTACACATGAGACAGGGCGGGGATACCGTGACTCCTGTCTCAGCTGGTCACAATAAACTGACACCGACCCAACCAGTAGACATTAGACAGCGAAATCGCCAGGGCTCGAACCACGTACCTTTTGCGTCGGAAGCCGATGTTCTACCCCAGGGCCACCGCGCCTATGAGAATTATGATTAGACACCGGTTCAAATCCCACAACCTACCGTCGTCATTTTTATAATCCCAGTTATCGCAAATCATCTACTTTCACGCTCTGTCTTGATCCACCTACTACCTTATATCTAGCATCACCACTAGGCGACTGGGGGTTGAAGCGTTTAGCCCTAGCTTGATCTATAGCATGAGCACCAGGCCAGGGGGAGGGACACACACAATGCTTTGTTTATGAAGCGTGAAGACAACCACCTGTTCTCTGATAGGCTGCTGAACGATTCCCTTCCGCAGCCTTGAGTCAAATTCCTTAAATTTTTGGGGGTAATTACGTTTAGTATAATACATGTATAACAGATTAGATTCTAACTGTGAGCACAATTTTAATAACTAACTTTCCTAGTTCCCTTTTTCTGGTACATTAAACAGTTATTTTATAAAAACGTGTTTACATGCTAACACATGAGAAACAGTTATATCAAAAATAAATAATTTTGGTTGATATTATTTAAATACCTGTAAATACCTGAAGTAGGATAAGGTGATACACGTATTGTATATAAACGTTGGATCAAAAGACAATTATTTTTTAACGCGGTCAAGTTTACTGACTCGAGGATATTATAAGTACACGTAATAGAAGAAGTATTTAAGGAAACATAGAGCTCGAAATTAACGAAAAGTTTAAAAGCCAAAGAGTATTAGTTTCTTTTCGGTAAAGAATGTACACGACCATGCAACAAGTTCAGGAGAGAGGACACTTTTCTTTCAATTTCCTTCATTGAGCATAACCAGTGAAAGAACTACTGTTGGTCTGTTTAAGTTAAGTGTTTTTTCTCATCGATTTCCCCAAGATGACCTGGCAGTAGTGTAGGCCACCCACCTGGTCCCTGTCACCCTGGCCCATCTCTTCCATTCTACTCCATCCCCCATATCCCCACCCACACTCACCCCCTATTCCCACCCCCAACCACACAGTCACGTGCCCCGGATCGTCCACCTCAGGAGGTCAGCGCCCAAATTGAAAAACGTTTTAATCTCGACAACCATCTGTCACTGGTGGCCCAGGCAATTTGTCGCGTTTGGAGAAGCTGCGGTGGCTAAGGTTAAGCAGATAGAAAGAAGACACGTAAACTTCAGCTTAAGTAGAAATAGTTGTGGTGGTGGTGGTGGTGGTAGTGGTGATGGTGATGGTGGTGGTGGTGGTGGTAGAAGTAGTAGTAGTAGTAGTAGTAGTAGTAGTAGTAGTAGTAGTAGTAGTAGTAGTAGTAGTAGTATCTCTTTAAAAAAAAAAAAAGAAGATTTTTAGGAAACACGGGTACAGTAAAATTTGTGAGATGTCAATAAGACGATGAGATAAAAAAGAAAAATAGAAAAGAAGAAGAAGAAAAAGTAGTAGTAGTAGTAGTAGTAGTAGTAGTAGTAGTAGTAGTAGTAGTAGTAGTAGTAGTAGTAGTAATGGTAGTAGTAACAGTAGAAGAAGAAGAAGCAGAATATCCGTTTTCTTTGCAATTTTGTGAAAACAATTACAGAAGGAGAAACTATAGTTATTTTTGTCTTGATACGTATCATCCGTCTAGATTTTTTTTAACTTCGTGAAAGTGTGGCCTACATTGGAAAAGTATTCCTGTAGGAATCGGTCGTCGTTATACTAGTGTTCTCCACTTAATTAAGTGAAGGCGTTTAGGTTGTACATGGTACTTAAGGGTAACATTGTGGTGGCGAGCTATAACGCATTTTTAACGGCTTTATTTGTGTTTCTTTACAACTGTGGTCATCTTATGAACTAGTTAGTTTTCTTCTTATTTTCTATATCATTTACCAACATTGTGATTTTGTAGTTTATAACATCAATGACTTTTTTGTTCTAGTTTCCTCTGATATGTCGTACCAATTATTTGACCCTCTTGAATTTGTTCATCTAAAAAACTATTATTACGCCAGACCATTACAATACACACTGTTTCTATAGTGTTGAACTACTGGACGAAATTCTCTTTGTTTTCCACTGCTCTTCCCAGTTATGTTGACCAAAGGTCATTAAGGACCAGTCTTCGTTACCAAACAATATTAGTGTCTCCTTACAGGCAAAGCCTAGTCCACTTAGACAAGCGCTGGTGTTGGGAAAACGAATTACTCCCGACAAAATACATGTAGCTTCTCGACCAACTGACCACGGTTGAAAGTAGTGCATTAGGGGCATGGGACTTTCTTTCTAAAAAGCTTGATAGTCCCGGATGAGGAAAGGTGTGAAATTAAAATGAGTGATACGTGATTTTAGCTAATTGTTTTATTATTCTTATTATGGGTATCAATAATAACGCTTCGGCATTCCTTACATGTCCTTTTTTTTTTTGTTTTTTGTTTGTTTTTCTTTTGTCTTTTGGATATCGTAAAAACCTGGCTACATAAAGTACTACAAATAGAAATGAATCTATTTCAGTTTTTAAATTGCCTATCATTTAATATGAGACCAAGAAGGTCGTCTGCATTCTTTAACCCTTTTAACAACGTAACTTTTAAAGAAAGTTGTGTCTGATTTGCCATTTGCCATTTCTGCTGTGACTGCGAATTTGGGATGTCAGAAGTATTGAATCTGCTCTCCATAAAATGTTTGTTTATTTCCATTCTCTCCGCGTGAACTGTAGAAAACAATGGGGTTTTCCCGGTGCGCTTCCCGCCATCTTTAATCACTATTTGATCCTTGCCTAGCGCGCTTGAGATTATCTGGCCATAGGCAGACCGCCAGACCGGCCAAATTGCCACATTGGATTGCGTAGTTGCTTGATTTTTTTTACTGGCTGTTTTGGCAAATGTTACTCGAATACATGTCATAAGTTCAAAGGTCATTAACAGTGCAAAAGCGGTTGTGGGAGGACATTCTGTTTTGATAGGGTAAAAACTTGCTATATTGAAAAAATAGTTTACCCTTTACATGGTATCAAGGATGGAATATTTTATCATGTTTCAAAATACTCTCTTTTTTTTTTGATGGGGTCAAAACTTGCTATATTGAAAAAAGAAGTTTCTCTTTACATTGTATCCTTTCAAATCTTCAAGTAAGGAATATTTTGGCATTTTAACAAAACTTTCTCTTACATGAATGAGAGATAACGTCTAAAAGTAAAAGAAAATACAATGCAAAATGACTTTTCTGATGCCCAGTGAGTATTTTGCCGATCTAGCCGTAACATTATCCCCCGTCTCCCCCCTCTCTCTCTCTCTCTCTCTCTCTCTCTCTCTCTCTCTCTCTCTCTCTCTTGGTACAATTCATCACTTCCTTTATTTCTTACTCATGTCCCACACCAATACATGTACATCAAAATTAATGGTGTTTCTATCCGCATCTTCTTCGTCGCGACATTTCCAATTTATCCTGATCACGATTTATCACCCCAGCCGGAAATCGAGATGCCACGATAACAACGAGTTATAGAGCTAGTAAGCCAGTAACAACACGGCCACCGCTGCATGTATTGGTACATGTATATATATGCCTTCTGGATTTCTTCTTCTACCTAGTCTTCAAAGTCCATTTATATAGGAACTCAGCAGAGGTTTCCTTTACCACAGCGTAATAAATCCCCATTAACGAAATTATACACAGACTACCATACCATTATCGCTGTAAAGAACCCCACCCTGACTATACCCTGACTATACCCTGACTATACCCTTACTATACCCTGACTCCTACAGAGACCTCTACCCACAATACATCGGCTTGCACCGGAACTGATTTGGCCAAGTTCCTCTGATTGCTTTGTTTGATAATCTTTAAGAAAGTCTGCTTGAACGTAATGGTCCCATTTCTTGACTAATCATGGACCCTGTGATATGGAGTTCGGTGGTCAAGATAAGGATTTCTTGGCAAAGCTGACCACAGTCAATATGTGTGTATGTGTGTGTGTGTGTGTGTGGGGGGTGGGTGTATATGTGTGATACGTTTCAAATTGATTGGGGCATTATCCAAACTTTCTCGATTTGTGGTTCCTAACTTGAGTCTAGATAGATCTATGCCCTGTTCAAATTGGTTGAGGCTTTATCCAAACTTTCTCCATTTTGTGGTTCCTAACTTAAGTCTAGATAGATGTACGTCCTGTTCAAATTGATTGGTGTTTAAGAAACTAAGGAACCTAATCGGTTTGCCCTACTTAAGTAGATTGAGGAACTTGGAGACAGAGTCAAGTGTAGAAATTTGGAGCAACGCATTTAGTGTGAGACCTACTAGGTATAAACTGCACGATGCCATTCTTACACGTCATAAAATAACGTTAGCTTATGTTCGAAAAAGAAAACTAAATAATATTTCGAAACCTACGCAACACAGACAAGCCGAAGACAGGCCGTGTGAATGGGTAGCTCTCAAGACACGATTGATTGGGCTTTCTCCCTAGATCTCTTGTTATTGTCTTGAACTCGTACTTTAATTTGGCTGACCTATTACACCGCTAGTAACCCAGAATGAAACAACTTCGTAATGGTAGAGCTGACGTGTAACGTGTTACAAAAGTACCATTGTTTACATTGTGGACTTTTTTGTCTGTTTGTCTTGAACTCGTACTTTAATTTGGCTGACTTGTTACACCGCTAGTAACCCAGAACCCAGAATGAAACAACTTCGTAATGGTAGAGCTGACGTGTAACATGTTACAAAAGTACCATTGTTTACATTGTGGACTTTTTGTCTTGAGATCAAGACAGAAAGGTGGCCAATTTTCTCAAAGAACACGATTGTAGCATCTTCAGAACCCTTTGTTGTCTTAAATTGGCCTGTCGTGCTGACAGCGGAATGAGAAAACTAGTTCTGGTAATAAAGACGACCCAGGATTTCCCTGTTGTTTTTGTTGTTGTTGTTGTTGTTGTTGTTGTTGTTGTTGTTGTCCTCAATTGGAGGCGTGTATCAAGGTGCGGTTACATGGGTTGTGTGTTTGGCCTAGTTGTGTGGATATTGTTCGCAATGTTTAAGAACACACAAATCATTCAGGTTCGATTGTTATTTGTGATTACGCCCCCCCCCCACTCTCTCTCTCTCTCTCTCTCTCTCTCTCTCTCTCTCTCTCTCTCTCTCTCTATTTCTCTCTCTCAAGGGGAAAAAACAAAGAAAGAAAAACAATCTTGCAAAAAGCTGGCGGTTTGAGTTGTAGAGACCAGAATTCGGGTTTCTTTTTTTCTTGGCTGCTGCAGTATTGAAGCATACTTTCACTCAATGGTTTCTTTTAATTTAAAATGTTTTGAAGCTTTTTAAAAGTGTTGTCAAAACCTGAAAATGGTCGATAACTGCACAAGAAAAACATCAATGAAATGGATAAACAGCGAAAAGAGTAAGACGGATAGGAGTAACAAAGGGATAGTATTATTAGATTGTACTCTTCAGTTTCCACGGTGGAAACAAAGTCGTTCACTATAAGAAAGTAATCAAGAATGTAAAGAGCACACGTAATAAAGTTCTAAAGTTCTAAAGGCCCCCGTAACACTGCAGTCTTTGCAACGCCAACAAGACAGTCAACACCTTTTTCCGCGCCCAGTATCTTAGCAGTTTCCGTGTTTGTTGTTGTACATTGTTCACTGTACTTCAAACGTTCGAAGTTCCTTCTCATAACACGATCGTCCGACTCTCTTCCCTAAAGCCTGGTCTGTTTGCTCAATCTCTCTCTCTCTCTCTTTCTCTCTCTCCTTCTCTCTCTCTCTCTCTCTCTCTCTCTCTCTCTCTCACCTCCCTGTTGTCTTCATATCTTGTCAGTGTCAGTTGTACTTGTAGTAATGGTGTGACCGTGTGTGTATGTATGCCCTGTAACAAAAACCCACTGATCATTGTGATCAGCCCCGTTGTTCGACTCACACTTGCCTACTGTCACCTTGGCGGGCCGCCTCGCCTTTGATCTCCGAGCAGGGGCCAGGTTCATCGTAGCCCAGGCAAGACCCGCCTGGAGTCAAGTGGTTTAGTTCTCTCTCTCTCTCTCTCTCTCTCTCTCTCTCTCTGATGGGAGGGTGTTGAGGGGGAGAATGGAGAGGGAGGGGGAGGAGGGAGGTGTTTCATGATGGATTGAAGGGTGAACGGAGGTCACGGTGTAAACAGGGTTATCTTTTTTGTGGTTGTTGTTGTGAATTCCGTTTCCCATGTCTCTCTCTCTCTCTCTCTCTCTCTCTCTCTCTCTCTCTCTCTCTCTCTCTCTCTCTCTCTCTCTCTCTCTCTCTCTCTCTCTCTTTCTCTCTCTCTCTCTCTCTCTCTCTCTCTCTCTCTCTCTCCCTTTCTCTCCCCCTCCTCCACCCCCACCCCATCCATCCTCCCATTCTTCTCTACGCTACGGTTGTCGGCTTTCCACTCTCCAGCTTTCTCGCCTGTAGCTCCTCATTTCTCGGGGTTTTTCACACCTGTCCTAGCGAAATCCTTTGAAGTTGATGGGGGAGAGCGGAGCATCCGACCGCCTGTTGTAAACTCTCTAATCTACCTGGGGGGGGGGGGGGGGGTGTACTAAGACCAAGGTCAAGGTCTCGTAGGGGTACTTGGGTCGTGGGGATAAAGACAAAGGTTAGTTGGAGTTTGAAAAATAGGAGTGATATTGATACACGTACTTTTGTAAAGTAGTATTCAGATTTTTTTGTTCTTCTTTTCTTTCCCTTTTTATCTATATACACGTGTCAACCTATCTATTTATCTATACAACTTTATTTTTTGTATCTATCTATTCTATCTATCTATCTATCTATCTATCTATCTATCTATCTATCTATCTATCTATCTATCTATCTATCTATCTATCTATCTATCTATCTATCTATCTATCTATCTGTCCCTATATAGTCCTTTCTATATATCATTTTTCCTTCTATTTATCTATCTATCTGTCTACGTGTCTACCCACTGATCTCTCTCTTTTTCTGTCGTTCTTTACAGTGGAAACGTTGTATATAAAGCAACTTACTAAACAAACAATCCACCTAGCCAAACCATAATTATCACTCACAGGCTGAGCCATCGGTCTCCGATTTTCTCGATTCACGCCATTCATATCTCTGTTTATGACGCCAGCAAAGTGTACATGTACTGCCAACTATAGACGACAGAATCGCATTTCTGCATATTTTATTACACATTTTTGGCTAAAAAGTGTACACTTTCACGGTGCCTTAGGTTGGCAGCTCTTGATTCATCGTTATTGTTACATCCTACCTTGAGTTTTATCACATACTGACTATGATCTTTAGCTTTGTTTGTCGCCACCGACCGCGGTTGAGAAGAAAGGACTGTTTTAATTAGACCTATCCTCTTTCTCCACCAATAAATGCTAACGTCAGTGTAGTTTTTATTATTGAGTAAGTATCTTGTGTTTGAACATTTAAACCGAGTTCATTGAGCATTAGGCAGAAAAACAAAGCTATAACTATGTCTGTCGGTGTTTTCTTGGTTAGCTTTGTTGTGGTATGGATCTGAAGTGAGGAAGACGCAAAGTAATTGTTGGTACAATCTGGGCTGGGCCTAATGACAGAAATTACGTCTTGACTTAAACACTGGCTCGCATTTTAGTGTCAAGGTTGTGGAGATAGAGGGACTCGAGAGAGAGAGAGAGAGAGAGAGAGAGAGAGAGAGAG